>VYZR01022275.1:8654-61086 GCA_013400675.1 Oxylabes madagascariensis
TTTTTTTTTTTTTTTTTTTTTTTTTTTTTTTTTTTTTTTTTTGTTCGGGTGCATGAGAGAGAAGGGCCAGCTGTGTAGTTACCTTTATCTGGTCTTTCTGCTCACTTTTTCATCTTCCTGGGTGTCAGCTGGGAACTGCTTTTGACATTTTCTCTAGTCTGAACTTCACTCTAGCTGTATAGTCCTTCACTGGCTTGCTTGTACAGCATTATCTACAAGAAAAGCAAATGGTGTTGATTGTCTGTGGCATAGCTGATGCACAGAGATCCTTGTGTTGGATACAACATTTGCGCTGATGTTATCAGACACATTTAGAAAAATGGGATGATACTTGTAGCCACAGACCCTTCAACCAATATTGATTTATGTCTCTGCTTTGCCTCCTTTTGTGAAGTGAGAAGTGTAACATCTCCAGTTTTTACTGGTAGCCTTTCAGAGAAGTCATTGTCATCACCCCTCCTTACACAGTGAGAGAAGTGACTTGCAGAAGGACTCATTGTTGGTCAGGAATGTAGCCGAGTTCCACTTCACTGCTTGCTAAGTCTGATGGGTATATTTTCCTATTCCATGGGGGTGTGATGAGGTTAAGTCCCTTAATGTTTATGAATGTTTACTGTGATAGAGGAAGACAGAAACCTAGGCAGATATATTAGCAGGGGGAAGGCAAGCCTGTAAAGAGAAATGGTGGGATATGGGCAGAGCGTGTGTGCAAGAGAAGATAATCAAAGCAGAGAACTCTTCTGAAGGGCAGAATTTATTTACAGTATGTATACTTCATGTAATTCGCCCTGCTAGTATAGCTGAACAGTGAAGGCCAGGGACCTTTTGGAGACAGAACCACCTTGTTACTCCAGAAGACTTGTCCTTTACCAGATCTTATAGCAAAGCTTTGTATATGCAGCTGTAGCTTAAGTAAACGTCATCTCTTGGATGGTTCACTGAATAGTACATCCACAGTTTTTCAGAAGCATCGTTGCTCTTTGAGCCAGCTGCCTTTGTTTCTAGCAGATCGCTGCTGCTTTGTTGGTTAACCCTGGGCATGAGTTTTCTTCACATATGTTATTAGACTGAGCATATTTTCTATTTATACCACTTGGGGATACAAATTACTGTGTTGCGTTCAGCAAGCACGAGGAAAAGAACATCCTTGTGATTGGACAGAAAAAGAATACAGGACAAAATTTTATTCTAAAGTCCTTTCTTTCAAGGTTCAAGGGAAAACAGGCAGCAAAGCCAATTAATGGTCTTTATTTTTGTGTCCCTGAAAAGTAGGAGATATTTTCTTATATGTGCTTTAATAGACTATGTTGGTGGAATTTGGTTTTGAAATTAACAATGTGCCTTTGAAGAAGGGAATGAATGTTGATGAAATCCTGTGTATCGTTTTTAGGCAATTAGGGGGATGATTAGTGTCATACATATTTGGAAGCATTGTCTTTGCGGCTTTGATAGTTGTCTGTGGAGCAGTAAATTTGCACTAGAGGGCTGAGCTGGAGGCCACTGCAGCTGGTTGAAGTTTTCCATTGATTTAGTAAACTCAAAACCATACTTAGCCACAGCTTCCCTTTCTTTTTCATTTCATTTGGGGAGCAGATGACCTTTACCTACTCTGTGGTAGAGCTCCAGAAATATTATGCAATCTATTGCAATGTTTTTGTTACTGCTCAGTCTTCCCTTCTCTCCTTGAAGAGCCTTTGACCAAATTGACTGCCTTTAGTGTGCCCATGGAGGGATCATAGATAAGGGAATATAATTAAAGAGAGTTTTGGTGTCTGTGTAGGGAAACACCTGTGCGCTCATTCAGAATCATAAGCTCCATCAGCAGGACACCGAGCATGTTTGCATCGTAGACCATGACTAGGTGTTATCCTCATCAGGATAATAAATAATACACTTCCCTGTCACTTCACTCTGCTGTTTCTTTCCCCCATTACCAGAGACAAGCTGTTGTGTGAGAATTTTTGCCTGGTTGTAGACTGCTCATGAATCTTGCAGTACATGACATGCAGACATCTAACAAACATGACTAGAAACTGCATAAAATACACAGACATAACACAGAAGTCATATGTTTGAAAACACATTAGAGCTCCACGAATAACCTGATATCTAGGAGGCTTTTTTCCTCCCCTATATCTATAACCAAAAATACTCTGCTAGCTGCCTTTCAACCAGATCAGGGTTATTTTAGATTTTGTAATGATTCTCGCTTGTGTAAACTCTCACAATCTGCCTGCAAATTCAACTTCAATGATAAAAGGTCTCATCAAAAAAATTGAGGCAGGCAAGAATGTTTGTTTAAGATTTAATATCTTTCTAACTAATTATAACGCAGTGTCAATATGTGCTCTGATATCTGTGGAAAGAAAAGGAACATAAAAGATACAGTTTCATTGTACTGGGTCTTTTGTAAACAATTAACAGTTAGGTTGATGTCTGAAGCAAGGGTGAGAGAATTGATAAACCTGTTCTAAAGGGCTTGAAAAGTTGAAGTGAATTCTAAATGTAGATTAGGAACAAATGATGACAGCCAAGCCAGCATTACCTCAGTTGATTAATTTATAAGGATACTGGTCAATGATTTTAACCAACAGCTATGCATAGTGGAATCCTAATGGGATCTGTCTGTTAAGATTACATAAAGTAAAGCATTTGATTTATTTCATAGCTTTCCAACGCGCCACTTTAACTTCATACAAATAATGCATTAGTCACACTGGATAAGATGGCGTATTGAATAAAGTTGTGATTTTGTCTGCTTCTTATAATCTGATTTTATAAAGGATTAAATCTGTTTTAGTAGTTTATTCATATCATAAAAGAGATTGTTGGTTGAATGAAATCTTTACATCTGCCACTTTCTATCTCATTAGAAAAGACAGTAACATAAAGTTCCTCGTTTCCTCCCAGTCTGTTTTATCCCCTGGTGTGTCTGAGTGTGTATATCTTCCCTACATGTTTGTATATTATAATGTCAGTGCGTTCTCAGAGTTGTGGTTAGGAATGCGTCACGGCTTTGGAGGGATAATACCAGGGGCTATAAACGTCCTGGCCAAGAACATACCCAGCCAGAAATGAATGGGGATGTGGGCAAAGGGCGACTGTCAAAAATCTGAAAGTGATGGCTTGTAGCAGTGTGGCCGTGTGTGTGTGTGTGTCAGAATTCAGCAGGTACTCGAGTACACCCAGCCCTCACTGTGGGTGTGCCCGTGTCACTGGGCACTGAGCGTGTGCTTAACGATGAGCAGATGCTGACTTAAGGCTGATTTAAGAGGACGTGAAGGCTGGGCATTCCTCTGGACTTAAATGTGAATTGTCACTTGTGATCAACTGTCATTCATCTGTCACACTTCCACTCTCTGTCACACTTCCACTCTTCTAGTCCAGATGCATGGTTATTGATTTTATTAAGTTAGGATTTAATGGAAAGTTACAAATCTAGGCATTTTTTATCCACTGTTGCTGGGGGGTTGATTTATTGTTTGTGTATTTTATTCCTTTTGTTGAAATGTGTGTCACTGACAGGATGCTGCAGTTACAACTAGTGGTTGTTTCCACGTAGACCTTCAAAAAGTAGCATCAGATCTTTTCATAGATGTTTTCTTATTAGTATGTAAGGATATTGCCATTTTTATTTAATCCTATTAAATGTTTAGGGCCAGACTTGGTCTTCTGAACATGAGGTTGTCTTGTATTCTGATGTTGAACAGAAGGTACTATCCAGCTCTTTCAGTTGTCTTTTTAATCAAGGCAGATTCTGAAGATCTCAGTTCCCCCTTCTGAGAACTTGCTGAGGACAAAACTTCTTCATTCACATTTTAATTTGTTGATGCATGTTTTAGTTTAACTGTCTCTGGCATTTAGATCTTGGCTGCTTTGCCCACATACTTTGATTTGGTAGGAGTGTTTTGATATAAAACTTGTGGTCAGGCTCCTCTCTAGGTCCGGGATCCTCCTGCAAGCTTTGGCTGCAGACACCAGGGCAGGCAGGGGGCTTGTGCTGGGCTCTGCCCAGGCAGCAGCAGCCTTTGGGCTGAGCTTACACAGAAATATACCCTTTTGACTCCCAGTGCAGGACTGGGCCTGCCTCTGACTCCAGCGAGCTTCTTGAACCAGACTTTAGGACTCACATATTGTTCTTCGTGCTTTGTTTTAGGAGAAATGACCGCAGGGCTTAGCTCTGCTCCGCGCTGGCCGTTGTCTCTGCAGCAGTGCTGTGCTCACTGCTGAGCCCTGCAGTCACGGCTGAGTCATTTTGTGCTTAAATCATCTTCGTTACTGAAATTGAGGAAAAAAACCCTTTACTTCTCACGAAAGTGATTTTGGCCGGGTGCATTCCCATGATGCAGAATGGTCCTCAAAAGGGCAGTAATGTTTGCTGAGGTGGAGAGTTTCTGGAGCCAGTTCTGGGGAGTGCGCACAGGTTGGTTTGCTGAGGGCAAGATAAGGGGCACTGTGCCCAAATGGAAACTCCCTCAGCTAAATTTAAGCATCCTCTGCTGCAGGGTTACCAAGGAAGCAGCTCTAGTATCTGTGACCTTGCTTAAAAACTGTGTGGTCATGAGAAGCAGACACAGCAGCAGCACAGTTGACTTTGCAGGGAGCCTTCTCCAGCCACCCTCCTTCACATCAAACCTGGAGTGCTGGAGGTGTCATCCTGGAGATGGACCTGGCTGGAGCCCACATCCATCAGAGAATGTCCAACCTGACCCCTTCTGTGTGCACAACCATTCAAATTTATTTTATTTTGTCAGATTCCTCATGTATGTTGTAGCATGTATCATGCAGTTTTGGGGGTGAAAAGCGTGTGCTGGTTATGTATTGTTCTAATTGTTATTCAAGAATGGACCCACAGTTTGGTAATACTCTGAGGACTAATGTCACCTTCCAGCCTCCAGTTAAAAAATTACCCTGTGAGGTGGTTACAGCAATAAGACACAGCTTAAGTATTTAAATATGAAAGAGCGGTGCCACACTGTTCATTTTCAGTGAGGAGTACTGACTGTATCTCGGAATAAACAGAGAACAGCTTTTTATGAGAGATTTTTGTTGTATTTTATTTGGCAGCTGTCTTAATAGGAATTCTTCAATAGTATTTATTGTATTTTGTGCTGGTAGGGGTGAGAGCCAAAGCGGAATCTGAGCAGTTTTACTTGCTTTACTCAAGAACAATAAGAAAATATTGCTGTATTAATTACTTTTGTGCTTTATTGGCAAAAATAAAGAGATCCTATAATATGAAATTGCTAATATGAGAAAGGCTTTGATTTTCTCATTAGCACAGGATATTTTGCATCTGTTCTGGTTCACAAGTGCATTGTCGGCACTTAAATAATAATAATGACTCAGTAATGAATAAGAATAACAACAAATAAGCATGTGAGTATTCAGGCAGTCAGGCACCCTCCGGTGTTTATCAGTAGGTTGGTTTCGGAGGTCTTGCAAAATGAGCTGTTCCCATATGCCCATTCAGATTTGCTTAGATCATTGCACAGCCCGGAGATTCATTTTGCTGCTGACATGGCTGGGTTTTGTACAAGCACTTTTTTCATTGTATGTCAGTAGTAAAGTGCTAAAGTTGAAATGGGAAATGTTTCTTCCACGTAGAGACATTTAAGTCTCCATTTTTCCTCTCCATTTTTTCTTTTTTTCTATTTTTTTTGTGTGTGAATAGTGTCTTAAGTATCTCATTGTTTTGAATTTGTGAAAATACCAGAGCACTGGATTGTTCTGCCAGTCTTTCAAGTATGTTCTTAAAAACATAGCCTGGAAACACCTTCACTACGGTTCAACTTGTATTAAATTGTCTCTGCTTCTGTAGGTACTCTTGGAAAAACAGAGAATGTTAAACTAATGTTTGCAGTCTATCTTGAATGTTAAAAAGCACAGGAATCCAAAATGAAGGTTCAGTTTCTGATTTGACTTTTGGTTTATAGCACTGTCTCACCCTCTATAAAGTCTCTTGCTTGCCTGTAGAATATTTATGGATTTCATTTTTCTCCAGGTCTTATCTAATATCAAATAGTTCAGAACAGTGATAAGTGAAGGATAGTTCAATACTCCCTTTATCGCTAAAGCAGTGGCTAATTTTGTCAAAGTATATTAACTCCTAGCCTTATTCTCAGAATAATTTGGACTAATGATGTGGCTTCATGGTTATGAGTTTAAGAGAAAAGGAAAATGATCAGTTCAAGTCGGGGGAAAAATAATCCAGCAATTATACTTTGAGTTACTATTTTCTTAAAACACTACTTTGCACTGTAAATTGTACCCTTATGACCCTACAGCTCAAGAGAGTCACAAAAAAGTGTGTATATGTATAAACAATGATCTGGAATTTGACAGTTCTTGTTAAAATTTTTAAAGTTCTGGAATGGCAGGCAAGAGGGCATCTTCTGTGTGAAGAGTCTAAATTGTACCTGTCTATGAATGCCATTAAAAGACTACCTTTAAAACAGATTACCAAAAAGTGGCCTTATTGATTGCTCCAACTGATACTTGCTTAAAGAAGTCTGCCCATGTTAAAGTACACTTCAGCAATATATGTGAAGCAAAGGAAAGCAAAAGTTGATTTTTTTTTTCCTTGCTGATTACAACTATTTTTTGGTTCAACAGCCCTCAACTATTCATGGTAAAAATAAAACAGGAAGGGAAGAATGAAGAAAAAAAAGAAAACAAAACACAAAAAAAAAGTCCTCCTCCTCCAATTAAAACAGTTTAGCCTTGGATAAGCCAAAAGAAATTGGTAAAGTAAGTAGTTTAATAGCACATGACCTGTAAAGTACTTAAAGTGATCTGTGAGTGGAAGCTACCCTAAGCCTGCTTCTTGTCACAGTAATTTGTCTGGTTTAAGAGCAGAATAAGTGGGTCTCCTTGGCAGTACAAGAGCAAGTAGATCACTAGGTGAGATCAGATAGGAGTCTCTGGTGGTAACAACCGAACTACAACAAAGCTCTTCTTTGACACCATTTCTACTGCTGTTACTTCTCTTAATAAGTGTGCTAATTATCATGAACCTGATAAGGCTTATATTAATTGACTGAACTAAATGTAAATTCTGGTTAAATAGAGAGTAGTTCAGTAGGCTTGACAGGTGCTGATTTGCTTAACTGCTATATTCCGAGTCATGGTACGCTTCAAAACAAAATTATCTAACCCTTGAATTTTGGGGAGGCTTCAAATGCTCAAGTTTTACTCCTAAAATAGAAAAACTTAATGTTTTCAGAATGTCTTCTGCCTTTCTCCCCTACCCTGTGATGCTTTAAGCAAGGACAGTTCTTACAGTTTTTGTACTGCAGTGAAATCGCTCTGTAGCGATCTGTTGTATTTGCACGGCACAGAGTAGCTTGTCCTGTTTGCCTCCTGACATTATTACAGTAGTAAATGCTGGAAAATAAATAGCAGCACCAAGCAGTGTGATGGGTGTAGGGGAGATGGGGAATTCCAATTAGAGTGTACCGTGTTCTGGGTGGAACCTTCTGGGCAGATGATCTCTCTCTGCCTCACCCTGCGTGTATGCAAAATGGACACTGGAGTACACACTTGGCTTTAGAGACCCTTCAGGGCCTTGTAGCTGTGAAGATACATAAAGACCTTTCAAATAGCTTTCATATGTCCAAGCAAAACTGTATCAGTATGAAAATGTTCTTCTTTTACTTGGGAATTTCCTAGTTAAGCGCTCAGTGTTATAGCAGAGACATGGAAATGGACCTGGAAGAAGCAAACATGATACCTCTTAGCAACAAATGTCACAGACATTCTTGGGAATGCTGGAGTATTTATGGTATATTTTATGTGTACCATAATTTGACATTGCCATTAGCGCACACAACCTCGTCGTTTTAATTGTCAGGAGAGCTGTCACACAGTAACACGCTGCAAGAACAATCAGCTTTTATCATTTCACAGCTACATTTTATTACTTTGCAAGATGTTTTAATTCCTTTTCCCCCTTCTCCTTACTCATGTTCATGGGTAAGGCAAACAGATCTGGAAACCGGTGTCCTCTGCCTTTGAAGTGGCCGTGAGCAGAACAAGGTTCTTCCTCTGTGCCCAGATCTGGCCACTTCCAAAAGGAAGCTGAGGAATCCCTTATTCCTGTACTTGATGCCCACTGTCATCTCAGTCATGCTTCTAGAGCCTGACTTCTGTATTCATTCTTGCTAGGTAATATTCTCCTTCCCAAAACAGTCCCAAAGCAATCTCCCACCAATCCACCAAAAGGCAAATGCATCATGAGACTTTTGCAGTGTTTTAGGACGCTGTAATCTCGCTGAGAAAGAGGCTGGAGTGACACCTCAGAGTTGGTTTTGATGCACGTGGGATAAAAGCTGCTGAGTGGTTTTCTGCCCTGTGCACGCCACCTGTTCCAGTGAAAAGAGGAAGCCTTAACTGCTTGTAATGGTCATGAAACTAGCTGCACTCTACTGAGACATACAGGTGCAAATAAAACCCCCCTGTCTGAAAGTACATGAGGTAATAAATTGACTGTTGATAAATTAGAATGCAGCTGCACTTCTTTGCGGGGTGAGCGTCGTTTATTTCTCTGTGTGTCCCCTTGTCTTTTAATGCAGGGTAATTATCACACTTTAGTTTGGATTGCAAGATCATCACATGCTTTTACTGCAGGCAGTGCTTTATTGAAACTATTCTGCATTATGTCTACAAAGGTTGAAAGGAAGGGGGGGAAATAGAATTACTTCCTGCCTGAGGAACATGCTGCCGGGCTTTCTTTTTTTTTTTAGTTTTGTATTCACTAATTTACTGTTTGTTCTAGAGCAGCAGTGAGTGGGAGTTAAACTTTAAGTGCACATTTGGCTCTTTAAAAAGACATTTAGTGTACAATTACTGCTGTTTACCATCTTATAATTGTTGTGTGTTTAGGCTTAGTCAGGCTTAGGAAGATGGGTGTCTGTAATCTTTGAGGGCTACAACTCCCTGTCCTAGTTTTTTACAAAAGAGAAAGTAATTATAGATATTGAGATAGATACAGAGATAACATAACACTTTGTGCAGTGATGTTTTAGTGATTAGTGTAAAATAAACACACAGACAAAGAGAGAGGTTCTGGTGAAAGATGCTGGATGTGGCTGCAGTTTCAGTCAGTGATACTTGAGGGTGATACCCAAATCCAGCCTGGGAGTCACGACTGCTTGTCATGGAGTCCCCACATCTGCTCCTCTGTACTTACACAGGTGCACAGTTTATAAAAAAACTGGTTTTAAGGAAGGGGATGTATTTGTAGTAACAACTGTACGTTATACCACATCAGAGTAAAAGTAACTGCGGTCACGCCTCGATTGGCAGCCCAGTGGAAGGGAGTGTCAGCAGGTCCAGTGACAGGGGAAATATCATCATCAGCCTTTTTTGGTTGACACCTTTGTTAGACAGGAAATAGTAGAAACATGGATAACTGTATATCTGGGAAGACCCAGATCTGCGACAGGATCTCCACGGGGCTTAAAGTGTAGTTTATGGGAGCAGCCAGGCGTTTGAAGGTGCAGGTCTCCCAGTCTGAAGTCCATCACGGGAAGAACAATTGGATGTTTCAAACCTGCTTTGTAGCTTGTTGCTCAGTAAAACTGTTTGTCTTCAATAACGCATGGGCAGAGCACTGGAGAAATATGGATGAATCCAGGTGTAAAATACGTAGACAGTAGTATTTTCATTCTAGAGTTACTGAGATGTGGTCTTTGTGGCTTGGCAAAGGATTCCTTGCTGACATACATTGTCTGGATTTTTTTCACAAGGAAATGCATCTGTGAGGAACAGGCTGAGATGGGTACTCAATGCCTGCAGTGGAGGTATAGATTAAGGTAAATGGGTTGATCTTCCTTTGAACTTGAGTGGAAAAAGCAGTTGTGTGAGAACAAAATGTGGCAAATATGTAACTGAAAATGCCATGGTACTAGAAAGGCTTGAGAGGTAGTTAAAAAGCATCAGTAGCTAAAACAGGATCTTGTTCCTTTAATTCAGTTTTATGACCCACTGTAATTAGGGTACAGTGTTTTTCTTGAAACAGGAGAATATTATTGGATTTCAGGGCAGTCATCTGAAATTTTTCACTTAAAATTAATGCTTTCTGCTTTATTTGTCAGTAATGTTTTTGAATTACAGGTGCTCTAGAGAAACAAATCTGAGGGCTATTTTGTAGCTGAAAGCCTTTGAGAAAATGTTCCTATCATTCAAAAGAGATCTGAGGCTCTGAGTAGGTATTGTGACTGTCATATTAACTTTCAAACTCAGAATGCAAAGGACAACTAATCCTTCCCTCCTTGGTAGAATATGCTGCTTTTTAACTTTATTCACCATGTTTTATTTTTAATGTAATTTTAATGAAAAGGTGGGTCTGGCATTATAAAGTTGTTGTTTGTTGCATCTCTTCTGATGTTAGAGTGATAGGAGTTCCAGCAGTGTTACTTTTTTTTTTTTGAATAATATGATATATATTCTGCAACACTTAAACTTTAATCTTGTGTTTAGTCCTACGAGTTGAAATCCACGACGCTTTCTTTGGGCTTTATCTGCAGCCTTTTAAAATCAACTGATGCTTTTTTTAACAGGCTGTGATAGTCTCTGGATGGAGACCACAGAGCTTGAGTGCTTGGGTGTTACAAAGGTGGAAAGCAGGGAGGGAGGTGGTGAAGATCAAATCCACCCTCCCATTTAAAGGGTGGAGATAAAGCCTGATACAGTCCCCCACCTCTCCTTGATAAGGCTGCTCTGGCTGTGTTAATGCTGCTCCTTCTCTCCGTGTTGAACTTCGCCCACTGACATTAAATCCTCTCTCGTAAGTGATTGGTGTACAAGCCTACTCTGTGATTTCGAGGCGTGTCAAGGGATTTAGCTGTACAAGCTTTTTCTTGTATTTGAAATGCAACTTTTTGATAGTAATAGGAAGCATGGATCAAAATGTATGATTCATCCTTCTTTGTAGCCATAAAATCCTGTAACAATAGCCAAGCTAATTAATATAGTTAATTAATTTGTTCATAATAACTGGTAGGAAAAAACGGACCACCCACAAACCAGAAATCCTACTTTTTTTAAAAAAAATGCCTTTTTCATGTGAATCCAGTTGGGTTTTTTTTAAGACTGAACATTTCAATGGGAAAATACGTTCTTCCCTAAAGTTTAAAATTTCAGCAATTTTATGTACTGACTGGTGGAAAATTTTTTAATTTAGAAAAGGATCATTTTTGCCAGCGGAGGAGGAAAACAGTTTTGCTTTAAGAAATAAATCTGAGCATCTCTTAATAAACACTAGCTTTACTGTGGTTTTTATCTGTATGTGCTTTCATAAAAGGTTCTTTTTAGTGCAATGCACATTTGCTTAAATCCTGCAATACCTTAATGCCTTTCATGCTAGTGCATCCCAAGGCACTTTACAATCTGTAAAGTTAACATTAGAAATGCAGCACATAAAATTCCCAAAGACAATCCTTTTTAAAATGCTGAATAAAACATCTTAACTGTTAAGTTTGGATTAAATGGCCCAGCAGTTGGTGCATTTTTTCTTTCTGTGGAAAATATGTTTGAAACAAATGACTGAAATGAATAAAGGCTCTGTAAATAATATGACTTCAAATGATATTCATGAAGGCCAAAATCTGCCATTCTTCAGGAGGAAGTCTAGACATGTACAAAGTTCAGCTCTCTTAATTAAGAGGGAGCAATACGCTGCAGTGAGTCAGAGCAATTTTATAATCCAAATGCTGCTAAAAGGGACTCTTGTCAACCTCAAAATCTCACTTGTTTTGCAATCACTGGGTAGGGAGACTTGCTGGCTGAGGAGATAAATGTCTCCCTTAAGCTTGAACGCAGTCCAGCCTGGTAGTGACCAGAAGCTGTTGCCATCTGATAACTGTTTGTTAGGCTATGCAAAATAATTGTGGTCTCCAAACAGTTCCCAGTGTCAGCGTCAAGAAAAACCCACCCCCAAGCTTGGCGCTAATTATTGCCCTCGCTGGCAGCCCCGGTGAGGAGGCCAAGGCTTGACTGTTGTTTCCCCTTTCAGTGCTCTCAGTGGTCCTGCTGAGTGTGTGTGTGTCTGGTTTGTGGTTAAACGGTGTTTTCTGCAGGGCTGCCAGCCCTGTGTCTTTTATAAGTGCTGATTTTTATCATTACGAAAACAAGATCCTTCATCGTCTTCTCACTCCACCTTTAGGTCTGCTGCAACCTGATTTTTTTATATTGATGCATTTTTTTAAAAAAAAGGAAAACAAGCATAAACAAAACAAAAACAAACCAGCAGAAGAAAACAAAAGCTGTGGCAGATACGAATTTGTTGTGCAGGATAAGATGAGGCCGGAAAGAATCACTGCTTTTAAAATAGTATTTTTTTCCAAACTAAAAGAAATAGAATGTACACTGAAAAATAAAAACCAAGAATAACAGCCAGCTGATAGCAGTGGAATACATAAGAGAAAGAAAAAAAACCCCAGGATTATGCAGCCTCAGAAAGAACCAACAGATGTTCAGGGCGGGTTAGAAAAACAACATGATCAACAGTACGAAAGCTGCGACAGATCTAAACAAAACCCCAAAATAGATGCAATTCTAGAATAAGCCTGAAAAAGAGAAATCATTATAGGCTTTCCTCAGCACTGGTCTCTGATAAAACAAGATTGAAACTTCTCAAAAAGGAAATTTATACTGACGTGGGTTTGCAACTTCATTGCTAGAGACTTCTTGCTCACCTCTGCCAGTGGGTAAATTGGAAACAGCCTAAAATGAGCAGTGTGTTCCTGAGGCAGCAGAGGTGCCTGAAGTAAGAGCTAATTGCTGGCCCTGTAACAGAATGGTGTGTTTTTTAGGAATGGGCAACATAATTGCTGTATCACTTAAAATAATATTTTTTCATTTTACTGGGTGATTTCAGGTGGAACCAAATCCACACAGGCCACGTGGTCGTAAACAGTGGCCTCTTGCCCTTGGTGCAGAAAGGTGCGTTCCCAAAGTGAAGGAAATGTGAAATGCGGGTACAGCCAGGTGTGTGTGATGAAGAATGATGATGAGGATGCCTTGCTGGGACAGGAGTCCACTGGGGAGCCAAATGTGGGTGGAGATGGAGCAGCTCTTTTTCAGGAAACCTGTGTTTTTGGGGGCTATTCTGCTGCTCACCCTGAAGTGAGGCCACAGTTGCTGAAGCCAGCTCAAGTTTCCTGCCTGTGACTGTAAAGTGCTATTTTGAAAAGGCAAGTGTGTATGGATCCTGTTGTGTGAATTTTAGTAAGGTAGAATATTGCTCTGTCTTTATCATAACAAACAACAAAGTCCCCATGCCTCATGTTGTGGGAAGGACATGATTTGGGTGCCCGTGTGTGGACAGACCCCATGCCACGGGCACCATGTCAGGTGAGGCTGCCCAGGCTCACAGCAGCCTTCCCTGGGCACCAGGAAACCCTCCTGAAATGCTAATTGTTGAATCTACATTCATTTGTATAAATTATGCAAATCGGCAGTTGCGCACCGCTGTGGTTTAGGTGGTTCTCGTGCTGTACTTACAACTTCACGTTGGGCTGACACAGGTTTTATTCAACTACAATAAATGGTTTTGCTGCAGAGTGTTTGGAAAGCAGCTGTTGTTGGTAGTTGGGTGTAGGTGCCCTGGGTGCTGTCTTTGGTCTGGTCTCTGCTGATGTCCAGCCTCTTCCTGCACAAAGAGAGGAGCTGAACTCGAGGCATATGTTTCCAGAAGGAATCCAGCTCTGGCTCTTCAGATGAAAAGGTTAAAGACTTTGACACGAGATAATTATAAAAGGAAAATGAATCTTTTCTTGGATCAAAAATTATTGTGTAAAAGAGTGTGTAAATTATGGCGTGCAAGTTAAGTAATGGCTTTTATACTGAAATCTGGAATTACTGTGATGAAGGAGATGGTGTCAAACTGTGGTAATTTATTTCATTTTGGTTTCTCAGATCTGCAATGAATTTAGGAAATTCAAATTTATAGCAAGTGGGCCTTTGTAAGAATTTCTCTGCAAGAATGAGGATACTTTATGGCACTTCCATAGAAGTCATATTCATACCATTATTCTAGCTAGTATTTCCAGTTAGGAAGTTCCCATGTATGATTTGTTCCACTGGCTTCTGGAAGTGGATTTTTCGTGTGGTAAATGTTACTACCTCATTTAACTTATATCACTGCTGTTCAGTGTTTGAACAGGGATATGGTGATGAGCATAATGCAGTATTTTGCTAATGAACCATAAAACCTTCCAAGCACTGTTTACTTACTTTTTTTTTTTGTGGAAGGTTTGGGATTTGGTAAATTTCTTTCCAAGCAGTGCATAACTGTAGCTTTTGTTACTGCACAAGAGTGCTAAGAGCTCAGTTTGAAGTTTCTCTGGACAAAAATTAAAATTCTCAAGCTATTAAGTCAGATTAAACACAAAGGCTCGATTTTATTCCCAGCGGAGGATGGTTATGAAGTGGTCATAAGGATAATTCACCTGTGTGAGACAACACCTCATACTCATACAGAAAAGGACTGCTGATGGCGCAGAGCACACAGTCCGCCTTGTGCCAAATCAAAACCTGGGGTGCCGAGTCTTTCTTTCTGTGTTTGTTTAAAGAAAGAAACGAGCAGGCCTTATATCTGCTGTATCTAAACCGTGCTCTTTTGTAAACACAATGGCTATTTTTGAACCCCGAGCAGGATGTTTCTGGTGGAGGGATAATGCAGATGGATCCTTGCGTGCACACAGGCGCACTCTGTGTTTATCACTCAGGGAAGGGGCTGTGCTATCGTTCATTTAACTGGCAATTCTTTTGTGGTGTCAGTATCATTTCCTAGCAAAATTGGCTAAAGGAATTGTTTCAAACACAATAGATGTTTTGAACTGGCCTAATTACTTACTCAACAGCCAATAACTTTGGGAATTGTTTTCTGTGTGAATTCTAGATACAAATTGGGATATCTTTCCATTTGTTTAAAAAAGATTAAGCCAATAGGAGAAAAAAGGATCTTTACCCATTTTCACTGAGCAGTGAAGTTTGAATATACAGCTTGCAATTGAAACTATTTTTTTCCCAAAGCCTTTGAGGGCTGTTTCTCAGTCTAGTGTAAACAATTTATTGTTAAAGTCCTAGAATATTTGCATTTTAATTAAAGACAATTTTAATTAAATACAAAACTTTAATCAGAAAAGCAGAGTTTAGGCAGATAGTGTACTTGCATGCTAAGCAAGCTTACTCTGAGGGGACCTCTACTCTGTGTAAAACTGGTTTCTGCGGTAGTTTAAGCAGGAAAGTTGTAAATGCATCTTCCTTGCCTAACTTACCTACAAATTGTAATCTCCCTCCTGCATCTTTTAACTGCTGTAAATATTCTTCCTACAGGCAATTAAATGAAAGAGGGGGTGATGCAGAAATCTTAAAGGGGCAGTGAGCAGGAAAAAGTTCACTTGGAACTCCTAAGGATGCCTATAAAAGTAAATATTGAAATCACTGTTGCATATTTTGAATATTCTGCCTCAGTTATGTGTTCAGTTTTTTTTTTTTTTAAACATAGGCAATTCTGTGTCCATTTTATGTTAGATAATAACTGTGATGTCTGGAGTGTCTGGGCCTGGTAGTGCTATAATGCTGATGCTAGAACAGCATCTGGAGGTAATACCCATCAGTTTTGCCCTGTTCTCTATACCCAGTCATGGAACCAATTAGGGACCTAACACGTGTTAGAGAAAGTTGCAGGCCTGCCATGATGTAGTGAAGTAAATTCCGAGGTCTGACTGGCAAATGTATTTTTGGAGTTTTCCTCCTTTATTCTGATGGGAATTTGCTTACGCTAAGGTGGCACACCTGGACAGTGGGAGCAGATCCTTCCCCGGTGAGCTGTGAACTGATCTTCTGAGAAACACAGTGCTGGCTGACCGAGAGGTTTTGGTTATGGGTTGTGCTTATTTTATGAGTAGGTTTTTATACATAAGGTTTTAGTATCCTAAGGCACACAAGAAGTAGGTGATCTTCTGTGCCCCTTCTACCTGCCTTTTGGAATTCAGTTAATTCTTTGTAAAATAACGACTGAGAACTGAAATGATAAATCGAGGATATTTCATGTTTACCCATAGCTACCTATTTTGAAAGCAGTACTTCTCATTAAAGTCTCATCATTGACAAACTGCTCGTAAAAAAAAATTAGAATGCAAGTGTCACTCAAGATCTGTTTAGGACTGAGACTTCTGTTGTGATTTAGTATAATATTGGCATTGTGTTTTAATTCGAAATGGATATATAGTGTGCATACAGAAATATTTTCTTTTAGGCCTACAGTTACTTGTGGTAATGGCAAAGCAGTTAATATATTACCTTTGCTAACAGGAAAAGTGGTGCATATAAATATTTTTAGTCAATAATGTATTTTTAAAAAGGTTTCTCAGTGGGATCAGATTTATGTTGTCAGAAAAATTTATTCTGCTGCCGAGCGCGGACGCCCGGCACGTCGTGTGCGCTGATATTTACAAAGCAGTTTCTTCCTGCACGTCAGTTGGATGTGGTTGTGGCAGGGTTATGTGGAGAACTGGGGAAATCGGTCCAGGAATCCTTGAGTGCAAAATCCTCCCTTAGATTGGTGTGATCCAATAAAGCTCTGCCTCTACATGTCCGTAGCAGTTTTTGGTCGCGTTAGATGCTGGGGTCAAGAAGGGGCAGAGCGCTGGAGTCAGGATCTGTGGTGTGGATCTGAGAACAGAATCTTGCCTGAAGCATTCGAGATTTTCCTGACAATATTAAACGGGCCGTTTTCCTCCCCCTGTTACTTCTGTGTTGCTGCCAGCTGCAGTTCAGCAAGGTAGAAGTTGGAGCTTGCTCCTTTGGGTTCCACAGATAAAAAGTAGAGAATAATAGTACTTGTGCATTAGATTTTGCCAAGTGTGCATGTTTCAACCACTGTTGTTAAAGAGCATGCATATAATTTGTTGTACAAAATGTGTATATAATGAGAAAAATATGCTTGAACAGAGATTTCATGTTGCATAGAGTAGCCAAACCATATAATGAATAAAAAAAGGCATAGTGCTGCTTAAATCCCGGTTAAAACTAATGATCATAAAATAATTTAAATTCAACCACTTTGAAAATTAAAAACCTTTAACATATTTAAAAAAAAAAATCATAACTCCCGTTTGTTTTTACAGTGCTAAGATCAGTTTGTGAACTTGTTGCATCAGGCTTGATATCTTTTGATGGAGCTATATTCAGTTACACTGAATTTTTTCCAAAAATTTTAATTGGTTGAATGAAATATCTTCTCCCAAGATAGAGGTAGCTAAAGCCAAGGAGGTTTTTCGCTGCTTAATTAGCCTGGTTTGTGAAATGATTTGGTAGAGGAGATGTCATGAAAAATTTGATACATCTGTGGTGACTTTGACGTAACCCATCAGTTTTATCAAAGAAAGAGCCAGAATTCTGGGGGGTTTTTTTGATATATAGGTGTAAAGTAAGCAGAATCTTTTTCCCCTTCATTTTATGTCCATTTTGAGTAATTCTAGTTATCTAATCAGCATAAAATGTGCACTGCAGTTAAATAGCACTGCGTGATTATACCTGATGATATACTTCTTTTTTAAAGGAAAAAGAATCTAATAACAGGATTCCGTATTGATTGTGCTGCTAATTCTGCCTTGCAGCCCAGACTGGCAGAAGGCAGGTAGCTGAATTGTATTTAACGGTTTTATTGTGATGTGACTAAGATGGATGTGACATGGTCCTCTATTATTCGTTTGAGAGTGTGGACACTAATGAAGCCATTAGCTGAGCTAAGGCAAGTGAAGAAAATAGGGAAATTACCATTATTCTGAAGCCATTAAGTTGTAATCTGCCACTTTCTCTCCTTACTCAAAAAGGCATCTTCTTTTTAAGGCCTCCCTGACTGTCCTTTAAAGATTCATTAATTCATTAACTTTCCAAAGGAGATGGAGGAAACACAATTGAAATTTTAATCAGCTCAGTGTGTCATATTATTAACATTTTGAGTGTATCTGTATTCACTGTTGCACCACATCAGGTTAAGGTTAAATAAACTACATTACAGCAAATAATGTTCTGTTTCATACTGTAAAACATAAAATGTTGAAGGCAGAAATTGGTTTCATGGTTAAATTAAATTACAATACAGAGCTCATATTAAAAATATTGTCATTCAAATGTATGTTCTTTGGAGGAAATGCAATACTATCTCTGTGTTATTAACATTAATATTTTCAAAATATCCACAATTAGTCTAGTCTGTGTGAAGGGTTATATAAAGCACTAAAAAATCTTATTTTATAAATGTCTGCCTTTACTATGTTCGCACTTATGATCAATGCTTTTCTTTTATCTTTTATAAAGTGAGTGACTTCTTTTAATGTCTCTCTCCAAATGGGTCATTTAGACATTAAATACAATTACAACTGCAAATTTTTCTGTTTGTTATTACTTTCATTTAGATGCTGTGTAGGGCTATTTTTATCTGAACCTACTTTATTATAAAAAAAAGTTCCCTTTTGCCTCAGTTGTACTGGAATGTCCTGGAGCACAGTGAGCAGCTTCTGGCCTGTGCTGTTGGACCTGATTGAGAGACAGCTCTAAATCCATGAGTGCTCTTTCTTAAAAATTAAAATGCCCCAAATGAGAGGGATTGAGTGCCAGTCTGAGTGTGGAATCCCTCCATTTGATTCCAGATGACCAACAAGAACTTTTGGGGTTTTTTTGGGGGGAAGGATATGCCTGTTTTGTTTTGGCTTTCTAGTAGTGGTTTTATTAATGCCTGGATGTAAAGAAACCTGAGGTACAGAGACTTTCTGGGAGGTGTGTGTTTTAGGGGCTTGAACCCCTTTGTTGCAGGGCTGGGACTCACACATGCACAAGGGTATGGTGGAAAAAAAGTGTGGGAGCAATAAACAGGGATGCCCCAGCTTGCAGGTTGGAGGTGAGATGAGGATGAGGACAAAGGGAAGGTACTGAAGGCCTGAATGTGCTCTTACTTCTGTGAACTTGAAGTTCCTCCCCAGGTTCAGCAAATTTCTTCCTCTATGTTTATGTTTGGAAACACTTTCCATTTGTTTTTGTACCATTTTGCCCTTGTGCTGTATCACACAACTTTTTAAGCAGTGGTAGAACAAAGCCTGCAAGCTTGATGTTAGTATTTATGCTAGGCAGGCAAGCCTGGTATAAATCTGAGGTGTTTTTCTTTTCTTTCTTTTTTTTTTTTCCCCTAGTTGTGATAGTGTCAGTTTGATATATCACCTTTCATGTTGTGTTTGTACTTGAGGTCAGGAAACTTCTGAGTTGTGCCTATCATCAGCATTGTAAATACAAAGTAGCCTTTGGCACCTTAGTGTGGTGCCTTGCAGTGGATTTGTCAAAACAAAACAAAATCCCCTCTTTTGTTTTCCCCTGGAGTCAATTACACTCAGGATGAAGCAGTCAGTGACACCAAGGATCGCAGCTGAGGCATTGCAGGCTAACCTGCTTATCAGAAGTGCTGCCATTGGTATTCTCTGGTATCACTGGCCAGCTTTGCTGGTCCAGTGAGAACCTCTGCTTTCAGCAGGACTTGCAAAACTCATTAAAACTCCTTTGCAGATTCTTCAGCTTCCAGAAAGTACCCCCCTAAATAAACCGATTCTGCTGCGTCAGTGCTGGCGGTTCCTGGGGGCAGGACCTCTCCCCTTCTGCCTGTGGAGAAAGCTTTGATCAGGGAGGTGGATGGGTGGCTGTGCCTCCAGCCCTGTCCTGCAGGGACATGGGGAGGAATGTGCCAGCCCCATAGCTCTGGGGACGTGCTGCACTTTTACCTGGGATGCACTGGCCACAAACAGGCCCTGAGTGTGTGCTAGAGAGGGCTCTTGGGCCTCAGAGATCTCGTACACAGCTCTGTAAATGTGTGCAGGCTGCTGGTATTATTTGTGTGCTGTGTGATAATCCCCATATATGCATTATGTATATACTTGGACATTGTAGGGCATGTATGTTGTATCATCTATGTATACATGTATTGTATCATCTGTGTAGAGTATATATTTGTGTGTTCTTAAGGAGATGCTTCGTGGCGTCACACAGGATGATGGAATTGCAGCTGGTTTCTCCACACAGCTGGAAAACGGGCTGGTGATCTGTGGTTTCCCAAGCCATGGCGTAATAATTTAGCAGCAGTTGCTTTTCTGTGTCTTGGATTTCAAAATGCCCTCCCCTATGCTTAATATAACTCTGTAACACGAAATAATGTAAAGAGACCTATTTCTGAACAAAGCTTTTGCTACTGTGCAGTAAAAGTTTGTTTTCACTCCCTTCTGAGATAGGTCAGCTGATTAATTTAGTTGCAGCTGCAGTGGCATAGGAAATGTGGCTCAGGTGTTCCCATATTGCTGTTGCATGTCAAATATAGGCTGGCTTTTGTGGGTAGAATTAGATTTTAGCTATGTTCTAAAAAAAAAAAAAAAAAAAAAAAAAAAAAAAAAAAACCAATAGAGAAAAATTAGCTACGTGCTTCCAAAGCAGGAGAATGTAAATAATGTATTTTTGTTTTGAAGATAAGTAGATGTTCATTAAACATCAGTATATTAAAAAACTGCTTTTGGCTTGGGATGGGGTTTCCAGATCTGTCTGCTGACATGTAATGTTTGGGACGCAGTCACATCTGCTGTGACGTGCTTTACTTGAACAGAGCTTTTTCTTCCCATCTCCATTTGAGGTCACAAATAACCCCGGAAAGCTTTGAGATAGACTTTTTCATACGGTTATGAGTTCTTCTGCAAATAAAGCAAATCCTCAGGAGTGAGTGTGAGGAATGGTTGATCCTGAAAAATGATGAATAGGAGTGTGTTTTGAAGCTGGGTGAAAAAATCCACATGTTGTAATTTATTTATTTACATCCATTACTCTGCACTTCTCCAAGCACTGAAACTCGACCAGAACACAAGAACTTATTGCAGATCTGCAAAGTCCTGTACAGTGGGGACTGTTCTTAGTTATTGCTATCAGCAGCAATAAATGTAGTAAACATAAACCTCTCACGACAGCCTAATACATTCCTCAATTTGTGACTTTTCCAGCAGCCAGAAAACAGATGAACTTTGCAGTGGGCCTGAAAAGGGGTTATCAGCAAACTCTGGGTCTGCAGACTTGAGGAAAAGATCAGGTTTCAGTGTCCACATTCTCTGTTGAAAACACTGTCATCAGGATCTCTGAAGTTTTTGGGGGACTGTGGTCGTAATTGTTGCTGTCTTCCACATGAGGAACAGGACCAACAAACAAGCAGAAGTGTTAGGGGCTAAACCCAGTGTCTAGGAGCCTGTATCAAAATTATCCAGCCACCCATACAGACTTTGGAGCATCAGTGGCACTGCAGAAGTAGCTAGGCCCAGGAGAGAAACACCAGTGTCTATTTTGAGGTGGAAACCACAAAGCATGGCTGCATCTGAAAAAAACCTGTGACAGCTTTCCTGAATATTTTCTAAGATCCTTAGGAAAGCTCACACCCTGCATGTCTTCAAATGGTGTTTGCCTGTTGACCCCAGCATTCCTGACTGTGCTTCAACATCCCTTTATAGAAGGGAGGTTCTGGGGTTTGGTTTTTTTCCCCTCTTCCCTTCAGCACATCCAAGCAGGGATCTCAGTGCTGTGCCTGGAGTCCCCTGACTATACTGAAGTTATTAACTGCCCTCCTTGTGAACTTGGTTTGAGATGGAAACGTGTGTGAATAAACAATGTGTATGAGTCAATTCTCCCTCTCGTGGTCAGACGGGGCCCTTCTCGCAGTCTTCAAGCACAGACATATTAGATGTGTCTATTTTATGTAACTTGCATCTTTTGGAAGCCTCCCATGGTCGCAGCACAACCAGGATTTAGTGGGGAAGTTACTGATGGTCCTTGAAATACATATATTGACTTTTTGCCTCACGGTGAGTGGACGGATTGGAGACGGGAAGCGAGCTGCGGCATTCCGTGGAATTGTATTAACCTCTCCTGTGCACACCTCCCCTAAGCGTTTCTAATTTGTCTCTGTTTGGCTGTTAAAGTGCTCCTGAAACACAGCTCCCTTTATCATCCTCCTGGCACTCCTGTTGACTCCAGTGGGTGATACAGTGTGAGCTCTGTTGCTTTTCAAGGATGCTGCAGTGTCGTTGACTTTGACAGGAGCACTCCTCTAAAAAAACGAGAGGAGGATTTGCCTCTCTGTTATAAATCCCACTGTTTGGTAAGAAAAGTCCTGAGGATTTTGTGCAATGATATTTTAGTCTCCCCAGAAGGAACAAAACCCTACTTGAAAAAAAAAAAAACAACCCTGCACAAATGTACAGGATTAAGCATTCCAAAATCAATTCTTAATTATTGTTTAATTGATTTCAGATATAAAAAAAGAAACAGAAAAGAAGAAAAATTTTAAATATATTCTTTACACAGGGCTTAACAGCCATTTTTTATCAATGTAGATGTTAGAACAATACTAAAATTCTGTCATGAACAAAGCCTCTGTACACCAACATGCCTTTTGTTCAGTTTTATCGTTGAGGAGCAGGAGTTTTACTCTATTAGTTTTTCTGATTTATGTCACAAATATTTTCTGTCTCATGCATCATTTTTAAGTGCTGTTTACACTTATTTTCATCCACTAGCATGGGAAAATAATTGCCACTCTTTAGAACTCCTGTTAAATTCTGAAGCAATAAGTTTAATTGCTTATTATGTATTTCTAAGTAGTCGGTTTCCTCTAAGAATTGGCTAAAGATTTTCCCTGCACAGATCTTGACTCAAAGATTGTCCTTTAGCTGGAAAATATTGATTAGCTTTTGTTTGGCCCCTGTGGAGACCACCTTATCTCTAAGACTGGGTTTTGTTACTATGAGGGTTGACAGAATTCAGATTTAACCAGGTGAAGTCTGCCACGGTCAGTAAAATGTTAAAGAATCACTGTAATAAAATACAATATTAATCTTGTGAATTTTTTTTATTTAATCAAAAAACAGATTTGGGGGACTTCAAGCTGACTGAAGTAATTCATGCTAATTGTCTCATCTGCTTAGTATGTCATTTGTCTTCTATGAATATCAATGCCTCCATTCATTTAATCTGAAATAATTAATACCCAAACAATTAATAATGAGAGATAGAATCTGAATTGAGACGAACTTTAAAAGACTTTGAAATACATTAATAATTTTCAAGACTGAATGTAAATATTGCATTACATCCCAAATTATGCTATCAGGAAAATTATACGAACAACTCATACAAGATCACACGCATCTTTTTGCCATGCCTGTGAATATTATTATTTTATTAGCGTTGTGGCAGGTCAGGGATCAGATTTCCGAGCTGTAGCTGAGGCCTTGTGCAGGCTCAGTGAGAGGGTGCTGTCCGCAGCTGAGCAGCCCAGGCTATTTCAGTGGAGTGCGTGGCTGCCTCGCTGATGTCAGCAGGGAGATAGGTGCCTTTGAAGAGTGATTCAGCAGCTCTCAGTGCTGACTAATCACTAGATTTAGCCACTAGCAAATGCAGGATACACGATGATGTCTGAGCTCCTGCCTTTTAGGGCTGGCATACGGCTCTGACTCAGGGTTGTATCTGCCCACTAATGATCTGGTGCCTCCAGCCCGCTTCTGATGTGAGGTATCTGAGCCCATCTTGTCTCCTTGAAGGCAGCAAAACCCTCAAAAAGCGTTGCTGCCATAACAGCACTTTGTGGCTTTTCTGTAATAACCTGGTGGCAGAGAAAGCATGACTCTGGGACTCTCAGCACCCTGAGAGGACAGAGGCTGCTGCCCTTGCCAGCGGGAGGGTATCCTGGAGGAGCCGGCCTCTATGCACCTGCCTGAAGATGAGCTACAACACAAGCAAAAATGCAGCAGTCGCAGCGCCAGAAGTAAGTCTGATCCTGTAGCTTTGTGGCCTGGGATTCACCCGGGGAGGGTGGTTGGGTCATTGGTCGGAAGTGTTTGTGTTTTCTAGCTGGTAGGAACGGGACAAAATAACCAGGATTCCTACTTCTCGTCTTGGCTGGCAGCTGTGAGCTGCCGTTGTGCCGCCGTGGGAGTGAAATTGCCTTTGAGGGGCAGCAGGACATGGGTGACCATGGCTTCCACACCATGGTGGGGTGCTTTGAGTCCCAAGCACTCCTTGCTTCCCATTGTCATCGGCTGCTTTTGGTTTTAGCAGATCTTTCATGCTGCTGAGGAAAGGATGCTAATAATGTGAGGCGGATGAAGTAGATGTGGAGGCATTAGCTGAGGACCTGTCTCTGGCTCCCAAAACCTGCTGTGCTCACCTGTTCTCTTGTGACCTGGTGATTTGGAGGTTAACCAGGTGTGGCTACTGCTGGAATATCACACAATTTAACCACCTTGTCTGTCGCTGCTGACGTCTTCAGTCAACAGGGGACAGTACACCCTTGGTCTCTTCTTTCCCAATGTTTTAGGACATTGGCCTAGGATGTTCTTTCTCAACAGCTTTCTGGTGGTCTCTGTACTTCAGAGAGTCACCCTACCAAGCAAACTGGTGGACTCTGTGTCTGTGCTGTTGATGTTAAATTTAATTTTCCCTAACCACAGGTGTGTCTACAGGCTGTAACAGGGCTGGCAGCATTTGGCCATACCAGTTCAGTAGCAATAGCCTGATGTGCTGCTGTTGCCTGGCACAGAGGACATGGTCACATTGGTGGCTGTTTCAGTGGTATGTTTCATATGTGGTTGTCTGAGCCAGAGGTAGTTTGGATTTCCAAAGGTGAGAGTTGGAAAGCTTGAAAAGACAAAGGGAACCTTGGGTGTTCATGTAAGCATCATTAAAATATCCCAGCCTGGACACTGTCAATTGTAGGAGTGTTTGCTCATTGACTTTGCATCTGACACATGCATGACAAATGCTGTCCTGCCTTGCAGTGTTACCCCAGTCATGCATTTGTTCTGCCTGCCTTGTGCTGCTACTGGCTTTAGGATGTCATGTTGTGAATCAGATCAGCTGAATGGTCCTGCTTATTCTCTTTTGTGGGGGTGGGAATGGGAGGGAGGGAAATTGCTTTGCAGCCAGATTAATTTCCTGGTCTATCTGCCTGTGCAGTTGCATGAATGCCACTGCCAACACAAGGAGGGGAGCAAAATTGCTGCTAAATTAAAATGTTTCTGGACTGCCATCTTTAGATAGAAAAGAATAAGTATGATTATTTTGTTAATATTGCTTTGCTCTAGGTTTTGACACACTATGGTCTAAGAGCATATGCCTGTAATCATTATTCACTCTTGAAATGAAGAATAGTTATCAGGCATATTTTGTGGCTTCTCTGGGTATGTGTTTGTGTGTATGTGTACTGCAGTCCTCTTTGTTTACTGGATGAAATACATTTTTTGGTGGAAAAATATGACTTTGCAGCACATCAGCCTTTAGCATGAATGGTTGCATGGTGGTGTTTGTATCTTTCAAACACAGGTGCTCCTGAAGATGTTTTATCTAATTCTCACTGTTGCAACTCTGCAAAGGGTGAAGGTGCAGAACAGCTCAGTGGCCAGTGCTGGCCCAGTGGCCATGGCTTCTCATCTGGTCATTGACTTTTACTGTGTGTTTTTTCAGTTTCTGTAAATAAATTTACCCAGCTCTACACTGAAGAGTCTTAAGAGTTCTCCAAAGTGATGTACATGAATTTATCGTACCAATTCCATGTTAAAGTCACAGCTGTAGAAATCCTGCTGTAGAATTCTGCTTGGTCTTTAATCAGTGACCTGCATATGAGAAGTAAAGAATAAATAATTCTGGTATATATATTTTAATTTGGTAAACATATTCACAGTAGCTTGCTCACTGAAGCAGACAATTGCTTCAAATATAGCTTTTGTTGAAGTAAAGTGAATATATTCTGGATAAATTTATATCCATTATAAATTACTAGCTTCAGACAGATATTGTGAAATACTTAAATTCCTTCTGTTCCCATATTTTCTTAGTTTATTAAGACATTATAACTTCAGTGGATGTGGGAGGCATTAGGAGAGAAATCTGAAATGCATGTGAATAAACAGGTTTCCAGACAGGATGCATTTTTATTTCTTTCCCTGTAATGCGTATTTCAAAGTATTAATTCACAAAGTACTTCATAACTTTGTGAATGCAATTAGTGTTCTATATGCAAGATTCCACTTCTTTCCTTTTTTTAAGCCTTTTAGACAAAATTCACTCAGTTTACATGTGTCTCTTCATAAATACCAATAATGTTTTAATTTATGGGTGTTTGCTGTTGGGCTTTGTTTAAATGAGTTCCATCCAAAAGGAATCAGAGCCTCATATTCTTGCAGAAATGAATAAACCACATGAGGTGAATTTTCATACAAGCCATTTCAAACCTGGAGTTTTCAGGGTATAATTTCGATATTGCATTGGTGGTTTATGACCATATAAAGTGGAGGTGTGTAGGTAGGAGGCTAGATAGATGTACTTATAAATGGCTAGAAGCAAGGAGGCTGAGTATGGTCTCCAGCAGTGCATTTTTCAGCTCACAGTTTCACATCTCTATCCTAAGGCATTAGATGTTACTAATTCTCCAAGAGCCAAAGATTTGTTTTACAGAAGATTCTGATTTGATTAAGATATTGCTTCGAGACCTAATGTTACTTCAGCAAATCATGCCACGACTGGAAACGCACATGATTATAAATAAACTGCATGTTATCTGAGGAACAGAGAAAGAGCCTCATGATTTGGAATGATCCTGCAGAAGCAGTGTTTAGTGTAATGACAGTACACTTAGATTAATTATAGCGCTGCTTGCAGGCGCCACTATACACTTAGTGTTGTGTCAGCACTTTTGCTGTTAACCCTGTGTTGCAAAAACTTGTAATTTGGCTCTGAAAAATGAAGAAATCCTCTGGTTTGAGGATTGTATGCACTGGATCAACTTCTAGTTAGGGCCTGAATTTTATTTTTGTATCCTTAGCTCTCCAGAGTATGTAGCTGTAGAAATAATAATTTCCATTTACCATTGTGTATGTTTTCTGCTCTGCCCACTTCTGATGGAGAACTTAATTTTAGTGAATGCCTAGACTGCTATGATCACTTCAGATGGTCTGAAATAAAGCACTGAGATATTTAACCTTGAAAGCTGGAAGGTGCAAGTGTTAAGCCACCATTTCACTACTCAGTAGATGAGTTAAATTTGGCTTAATGTGTGTTTATCTGATTAGCTGCAATAGCTCTGAAGGATTGTTAAAGTCTGAAATAAGCCTTGAGCATGGCTTAAAAGGCTGTTTACACACAAAAAAATTAGAAATACTCTACAGAAGCTATTACAATTAGTTATGTAAACACTGCAGAGTGGTTTTAAAAATAAACACTGAAATATACTATAGGCAAAGAAGTGACAGTGAAATTAAGTAACTTTTTGACTAAGTCATCAGAATGCTCTTTATCATCATTTGCTGTTGAGAAGACAGTAATGAATGCTGAGCAAATAAACATGCTTGTACCTAGAACATGTTGTCCTGCAAATACAGGAATCTTGACCCATTTTTTTTTTTCAGCAGTTCTTAGCCTCTTCTCCTCTCTTGTTTCTAATTTCCACTCCTAGATTGTATTTTACTTTTTTTTTGAGTAGTGCTGGCAAGTGGCTCTTATCAAGAACAAATGATGCTGTAAATCAGGACCAAAATCAATGCTGCTGTGGGGTTGTAATAGCGAGATGCGGTTGTGTGGGCCTGAGTGTTTTACCTGCCTCTGAAGCCAAGAGTGAGGCCCTGGGTCGTGTTCCAACCCTTGGCTTCTAATTCACTGGCAAGAATATATACATACAGCTGTTCTGTCTCAGCCTTAGATTGGAGATATCAATATTAAACTCCTGCTTTAATATGCCTTTTCTCATAATGCAAACAGTAAAACGCGAGTGGACATTCATATTCAAGTAGAGTTGCATAGGAATACAGAAAGCACTTAATCCCTCCACCCTTAATACTACTAGAGTAGGATTTAGGATTGGCAGCATATATTGGCTCCCTTCTCCTTTTTGAGCACGCCTTCTCTGTAGGTGGAAAGGACAGTAGCAGGATGGCTTCTGTCAACTGGAGAAAGGTTTATTTGCCCAAAGCAACAGGGTCTTTAACATCATGGCTGGCCATTTTCGGCTGTAGTTACTGCTCTTCTCCATGATAGGTGGTAGTATAAACAAGGAGTGATTTGTGCCGCTGGAATAAGGCCACGTGTGTTATGCCAAATATAAAATGAGAGGGCTGATACGAGTGCCTCTTGGACATGTCTTTCATTACCCTTTACGCTTCTCTTTCCTAATAGAATTTGGAGGAACCAAACACATGCTGTATGCAGGGTTTTATTAGAGTGCTTTGCCTCGGGCCCTTAACTCCTTTAGCTGGTCATTACCTGACCAGTAAAGACCTCTAAACGGGTCATTAATGCTTAAGTAATAAACTGTTTCACAAGACTGTCTAGTGCAGAGCCTCTTCTATCATTTTTACAGTTACTGTTTTATAGATAAATCAATGGCCAACAACTGGATATTCTTGTTTTGCTACATAATCTTGTAATAGCAGGCACAGCAAACAGGCAGAGGGTTCTGTTGGCTGTGTCACGAGAGCTGGAGGTGGCCATGTGCAGGTGTGGCCCAGAGTTGTATGTAGGGTGAACCAGGAGTGAGGTAAAGCATGTTCTGCTGTTCCCAAAACAAAATGTATCACTGCATCTGTTCCTAAAGTTGTTTTTTTTTTTAAGTTGATATTTTTTTCTACTTCTAGAAGTTGAGTAATATCAATAAGGTGGATTTTCTTCCCCCACTGCTGTATTAGGGACATCACTATAGTCTAATGTTGACAAAGAGAGTTTTTGCACTTTCACAGAGATTTCTGAACTAACAGTGAGTTAACAACGTAAGTCTTGCACTCTTCTACATCATATTTATCTGTTCACTTTGAGTTTGGCATATATTAAATTCTTTCTAGGTGTGACAGTAATAGTTAGCTGTGGACACACATGTTTCGTCTGGTTCCTGGCATGAAATTTTCATCCTCCTCCCCTTTGACCAAAATATCACTTAAAATAACTTTCTGTGCATGAAGCTCTAGAGAGCTGTTTCTCCCTGGAGTGACAGGAGGAGAAAGTGCATAGTAGGTACCATACAATTTTTTGGCAGATTACCAGGCATTCGATATTTCCATCCTCATTAATATCAGTGTATCACTGATGGACTGCTGAGTGCTGGAATAAGCCAGTCGTATACATCTTTTCTCATGTTAACCTTTGAGGAGTGCCAGTCTGTGCTGGAACTGTTGGGGTTTTTGTTTGATTTTTGGCTTTGTTTTGTCTCTCTTCTTTCTAAATAAATATTACAAAGTGGAATGAATGCTGAAAGTGATTCTTGATGGACACAGAATCTTTTTTTCTATGGTGAAATGGAGCAAAATCTCTGCAAATTTATGACTTCTAGTGTGATTAATGCCTATGGAGCAAACACTTCATAATTGTTTTTCCAAGAAATTGAAAATATGTTGGTTATGGGACAAGTTCTCTCTGGCAATGTGAAACAATTAATATTGAACAGCTGTTTCTATGATAGACTTTTGCAAAAAATATAACATTGGCATATTTTTTTATTCATTACTTCTGTGTTGAATTGGTTTTGCATTTGTAGCTGCCATGTTGAATCTAACAAGAAAAAACAGATTAAAAAACATGAGACAAGTTATTTACTGAAAGAAACAATAAAAAAAGTGCATTTTTTTCCTTGAGAAAAAATATATTTTTGAGTAACAGCCTTAACAAGACCCTCCAAGGGCTTTGAGGTGACTTCAGCCCTGCACATCATTGTGCTAGACCCTCAAAGCTGTTGCTGAAAGTCATAACATTACGTATAGTGGTACAAGAATTGTGTGCTGACTTAGAGTTTAAGTAGGGAGGAATCTGACACAGCGCTTTGTGCAGTTTACAACTGTCGTAATATTCTTAGCACCTGCAGAAGGATTTTAATTCATTTAAAGCAAAAAATACAGCTAACATAGGATTATAAAAAAAATAATGCTTCAGAGATTGCAGCTCCACCATTGTCCCATTCTTATCTTTGCTGATAATCTGACAGTGCCGGTGTGGTAGCAACAGTAGCAAACCCGGTGTTTGTACTGAATTCTTCCTTCAGACCTGTGGACAGAAGCTGTCCTGTGTGTCACTTTACTGTGTTAGCACCACATCAGGAATCAATTTGGTCCCATCTGCAATCACCTGATATAATCAACCTCTATTCTGTTTAGCTCAACTCGCTACCTACAGTAAGTGATTTGTATGTGCATGAATATTAAACTTCCCAAGTAAACGTGTGAGTAAATATGAATTGACAATAAAAGAAAGTTATATGTGTGTGCTGAAATTGAGTGTTCATTGTTGTTTTTGTAAAACAGCGTTAAATTGCATCATCGTGCTGTGAATAATGATTATTGCTTCCTTTATTTTGTGATAGGAGAGAACAGTGGATCCCAAATAACATCTTTGTATTACTCCTTTCACTTCTGGCTACTGTTGCCTATTTGTTGTAAAGATTTTCTTCTCTAATTTTTTGAAGTCAGACCTGTGTTAGAGCAATTTTTCATGGCTCAACAGCCCTTATTTTTTTTATTATATGACTGACTGCAAGTATATTTGCGCAATGATTACAACAAGGCAGATAGAATATTTACAAGCCGTAGCAATTCCTGTGCAAATGCAGTCTCCAGAGAAGGGCACAATAACAAAGCAAGCAAACATCACAGCTCTCTAAATAAGTTTCAGGCATTGGGGTGGTGACTCACAACGTGGATGGGAACCCTGGAGTTTTAGAATAATTTATGGGGATGCTGAGGAGATGGATTTCATTTAAATACAGTAACTGCTGAAATATTTCTAAGTTAAAAAGTCAACTAGTGGTTAAGTAAATATCCTCTTGACCCCTTTTAACTCTTGTGATGTACCGTTGTTTTAAACTATTTACTCTGAAATGCTTGAGTCATAAAATGACCCAGGAGAGATGGATTGACCACAGATAGTTATTGCATAGGATTGAGTTGCTTAAAATTTAAACCCCGTGCCCATTTTTTATCTAGTCTATTGTTCTCTAATTGGATGAATTAGGTTAGAAATGGAGGGCTGTGGAGTCTAAAAAATAAAATAAAGAAAAAACTTAGAAAAAAATTGGCTTCACACCGTCTGCAGAAAGCATTAGGGGAAAAATTTAGAGAAGAACAGAGGTTCCTTCTTGTTTCTATAGAAACCAATAGTGATCAGGAGGGGAGAGGATTTCTTTCAAGTGTACATTTTAGTGAGGCTGGCTCAGCAGCTCGGCGCTCGGGAGGGCCGGCGTGAAAACCCCAGAGCTCCCGTGGGTTGGGATGCGCTGTCCCTGGGCCCGTGGCAGCAGCTGGGACGGGGATCACCCATCCCTGGGAGCCCTGGGTGGCACCCAGTGGGTGCAGGGAGCCTTTGCAGTGCCCCATCCCTGGGGAGCACAGCCTGGCAGGAGGCTCTGGAGCCGCCACCGAACTCACACGGACCCCATCCCAACGAGGGGCAGAGCCCAAAAGAAGGGGAAAGGCTGAAGGAGAGAAGCGTGTTGCCCTCTGTCAGAATTAGCTATGCTAATTGCCTTGAAGTAATCACCTCCTTTGGTTTCATCGTGACGGAATCGTGGCCACTGAATCGTGTGTTCAAAGCATCGCAGCCAGGGCTCGGTGACTTGGCATTTGAATCGTGATGATCTTCCTACTGCACTGCATAATACATAATGCCCTCCACAACAGAATTATATCCTTAATTATGTTCTGTTTTCCTGATGGTACCTAAGTGTTGCCATAGAGAACAGATCAGGGAAGCATTTGAAAGCCAAATTTTAAAGCAGATCTAGGTCTTAATCAATACTGTACCTTTAAAATAATTGCAGGATTCCTCTAAATGAAGTTCAGGTCACATGCAATGTCAAAAATAAGGCGGTTTCAATTTGCTGCAACCTGACAGATCCAAGGAGTGACTGAGGAATATCTAGTAACTGGCAAAGACACCTCTGTTTGACATTTACTTTAGCATGTAAACAATGGAGCACTGTATATTGGCATCTGAATGTATTAGCTGGTGGTGATCCAAATCCTGGTATGAATTTAGATGGTTTTCCTCTCTGTTTATAAATACATAGTCTTGATAACAAGGGAACATTTACTGCAATCTTGCTCCGCAGTTGTCAGAGCAGAATGAATCATTTTGAAACATAAACCCCCTCAGATCTCAAAAATATCAAGAAAAACATAAAACATAAGGGAAAAGGATTATAAAATACAAATAAAAAAGGTTCTTAACATATTTAGAGGCCTATGGGCTGTAAACACTGTAGATTATCATTAATGAAACTCTCTGCCAAGTACACAAACCACAGTTCAGTAGCAGCTGTTAAGCAAGCATTGTTCAAAGCTGGATAATCCCTTGAACATTATACTTTGTGGCTCTGTACCTCTTCCTATTAGTAATCAGATAATTGCCTTGCATTTTCTGTTACACATTTTTCTTATAAAATTCAGTTTCGTTCCTCTTTATGTCAAAAGGCTTTATCTTGCAGTCGTCACTTAAGCAAAAATCCCACAGAGTTCAACAGGCAGGGCTGTGATCTTTATTTTTGGGAAGTCTGGTCTAATACAATTCAGCCCTGTGGTGTTCCTTTGGCTTCACAGTGGTAAAACAGAGATGAATCCTGCTCCACAAATAAGATGCTTGAATTCTTTTGTAACTCAGTTGCTTTTTTATTCCTATAAAACAGGCCCTTTCTAAGTAATTTGGGGATTAATTAAAAATGCTTTCTACCACTGTTTTTTACTTCAAAATACATTTGCTCTTTCATGTTGGGAGAAGAAGGAGGTGAGAGACCTTCTGATTCCATTTGTCCAAAAGTTCAGGCCTCATATGAAGGCTTCCCAAGACATCATACGTAACTGTCTTGCAGAAAGAAATTTGGAAATGATGGCAACTATTTTTTTTCCAGCATTAAAATATTCTTAAGGCATTATACCACAGAAATAGTGAGCCATAACCCCGGTAATTGTGAGTTCCCGTGAGCTCCACTGGCTATTAGGGTTGAACTGAGAGAGTAGCTTATCTTGCACTTCTGGAATTTCTCACAGCCCTACAACAAAGCACTATTGATTTTTCTCAGCTGGCAGGAGGGGAGGAGGGATTGAAGAAGGTCATATGTAAATGTGCTGGGACCAAATATTACTGAGTCTAGAACCTCACCAATGCTAAGTAAATCCATTTTACAACCCCGAATCAGGCATTTGCTGATTCCTTTCAATTCACATGTGGTGTCCCTGCTCTGGAGTGTTCAGCCTCACAATATTTACTGACACGGGCCGCTCACTTTAAAGCCAGCACATCTCTTTCATGGGCACCGGCTTCACGAGCTGCTGGCATCAACTTTCTTTGTCCAAGATCGAGTTCCAATCCCCCAAATCAAAGCAGATGGAGACGTAATTCAGAGAGCAGAAACTATGATTCATCCTTAAACCTGCAGGGTTGCGGGGACTGTTCCTGTCTACTACTTAAAATTATTTTACATCACATGGCATAAGCAGAGGTTTGAGAGATGGTGTCATACCCCCCCATGGGCAAGACATAATGGGTATTTTCTAGCTAACATATCTCTGTGGATGTGTAAGAAGAAGAAATTGACTTTCATTTTTTTTTTCCTAAATTGCAACATTTTGTTTTCAAGAGAATCCAGTGCTTTCTGTTCATTGCAGAAGCAGTATTATTAAATGCCAGTCGGCAGGAAAAAATTAGAAAAAGGATGGCCTGAAAGAGAAAAAGAAATGCATTTTCCTCCCATTTCCCAAAAAATAAATTACCTATGAGGCAGGAGCTGTCTTTAGGCAAGGTTTCAGGAGGCAGATTAGATAGCAAAATTATTTCCCTGTTCTAGTGAGAGGCAGTTTTCATTGAAGACAGGAATTTAAGAGTATTTCTAAGGGAAAAGGTCTTGCAGCAAAACTGCAAATTGGGCAGCACTGAGGTAACTCATTGATCCTCCCAGCAAAGTAATAGCAATTAAAAAGGCATCTGTAAAGAACAAAGTACAGATTCACTCATCTCAGTTGCTGTGAAAGGAAGACGTGTATGAAACAATATTATTATTCTCAAGTGCAACTAAAAGGTAGAGAAAGTGTTTCTTGGTTGCTTTGTTGTTAGAAGCCCTACTCTGTACAGAGTATCTGCTGACCAGTTTCTGATAGCGTTCAGTTCTAGGATGTTCTGGAAAAAAAGGATTCTAACTTTTGGATGAATTTGCTGGCATTAGGATGTTAGCATTGTGCATTTCCAGCAAAGCACTTTGACCTCTGTGAGGTTTTCTCAGTAGCACTTTCTGTACCCCGTTTGGGTACAGCCATCTGGGGATTTCTGGAGGGATCCTTGGCTTCAGCTGAAAGGTTTTCTTGCCCTTAATCATCTTTAAAATTGCATTAAACTCTTTCAGTGTATTGGCAATTGTGTGTTGGTTTGGAATTGCGTTTCTGAATGCATCAGGATATGCCAAACCATCTCAGGAGTGTCAGGAGCACTGCTGCCCAGGAAGACCAGACAGTGTGTGATCAACTGCACATTCCTAGAGGGTTTAGTGTGCCAGTGGGATGTAGGGGTTGGGGGAGCCTGCAGGTAACTCTTGGGTGCAGAACATCAGCTCCAGGGCTAATACCACTGGATTGGTAACTTCTGTTTTTCGAGATAATTGCCAACTGCAAAGCTTGTCATGTGGTCTGACATTTTCATTTTAACTTACAATAGCACATTAGTCATAAATGGTCTCTGAAGTTCAGGTAGATAGAAAATTTTGAGGAATTTTAATATTTGGGTGTTGGATGGGAATTTGAAAATGAACCACTTTGCATCTGTAGTGTATCAATTATTGATATTTTGTCTTCCATATGAGTGCAAAGGGAAGAAGAGGGGTGGTAAATGGGGAAGCAAGAAACTGGGACAAGAGTCAGATCCCTTAGCTATTTCTGTTGTAGAAAAGAGTAGACTAAGGGATTGAACAGTGGCTTCGGTCCCCCACTCCTCCTTCTCTTTACCTGACCATATTCTGGGATAAAAACTTATTTGTCAGAAGTCTAAAACACAGCTGACCTGGTGGCCAGGCAAACAGAGTCTGAGACTTTTCTCGGATTTTGAAAGAAAACAAACCCCAACTGTTCACAGTTCCCCTCGAGTGGAGTCTGGGAATGCCTTCAGCATTTGACTCCAGATGATGGAAGGCTCACAGCCTTGACTGGAACCCAGTCATTGTGATTTGGACAGTAGGTTTTGAGTGAAATGAAAGGATTGAAATATCGTTGTCTTATTTGAGGGGGGAAACCCATCATTCTTGTCATTGTCCAAACGTGGGGACTTTGAGCATGGAGTTTTTATGGAAGGATTGTTGAAATAAGATAAGCTCACTTCCATGCTGGAGAGAATTTGCGAAAGCAAGCAGCTGGCATTGAATAGAGTAGAACTCTGGAAGTAAAAAAGGAGAAAACCCACAGTAAAATTAACATGCTGTTACAGGAAGGTGCAATTATTAAAAACCAGAACAACAGAACTATGGAAAAAATAAATCTGAAAGGAAATGGGGGAAAGCACTGCTTTCCTACTAATTTGCCCCCTTCGTTCTGTGTTTAATTTAGTAAAGCAGTCATAAACATTGCTAAACAGTCAAAAAATTAAATGTTGCTGTATAATTTATGGTGGTTACAGGATACATGAGAGTGCACTTTAATTAGCAAATTGCATGTTTATTTTATTTGCTTAGCATATAATTTAGATTGGATAAATGTGCTTTGACTGGCTATGGCACCTAGGTATCCTCATTTGGTATAATTTTTAATCACATTGTTTTGGAATTTTATTGCAACATTATACAGTTGATATAACAGTGCACAATTAAGTATGCTCAGTTCACACCTTGCTCTTGAGGAAATTACTTTTTATCTGTATTTCGATGGAGCACTTTATATGGCAAGTGAGAACTTGGGAGTAATAAAGAAAGCTCACTGTGGGCGCTGGAGCTGCAATCTGAATAGTAAATAATAATAGTAATGATGGTGCCCTGTTAGTGAAATGTGTTTGGGAGGAAGATTAAAAAAACAAACCCCTGAAAACAGGCGAGTGGAAATGATGGTTGTGTGTGGTAGTGTATTGGCTGTATCAGCACAATGTCTTGATGCCAGAGCTGAACTGGGGGAGGGCGAGGATTGTGCACAGCCGGAGGGGCAGAGATCTCCATCCAGCAGACATGAGCAGATGTGGAGAGGGGCTGGAGAGGGGCTGATCTTTTTTTGGAGGGTGTGGGAGATCTCAGACAAAATTACCAGCTCAGTCTTGGGTCCTGCACCTCCTCTGGGCTGTGGCCCACATCAGGGTGCTGACCAGCCTGGACAATGGGATGTGCTGCAAAGATGAACTGTAAAGAGACAGGACGTGGGGAGAGGTAGGCTCAGGCGTGGTGGGTGTTCCTGTGGTTCTGAGACTTGGAAATATCCCTGCACTTTTTGGTTTGTTTACTGTTGTGTATTTGATCGTGCTCAGGGAGTGTCAGTCAGAGATGTGTTCATGGTATTGTGATTTCGATAGGCTTTGAATCTGGAGCTCTGTTTTCCCTGTTCACTTTTTTTATGTGGTGACAGGGCTGTATCCTTGCTTTGAGGAAAATCAGATTCACCTTACCAGTTAAATCCCCACTTTAGGTAAAAGAGCAGCAGCATGTGCAGCAGATATGCTTTAGATGTTACTGGAGAATGTAATAGAGCTGAACTTGAAGATTCTGGGAAGAAAAAATAAATACATTTTCTTTAGCAGAAAAATATTCCCTGAGCATGTAGTCATTTAAAAAAGAATATTATTTTTGCAGCTAAAATATGGAAGGAATAGAGAGTGTTTAATTGAGATCTAGAATATACCTATGCAGTGGCATTTTCCGTAGTGGTTTGACTTACAAAATTCTGCAGAAAAGCCCTCATTTTCTCTTACATCCTATGGACTCCTTCCACAAGGGCTGCCCGAGTATTACATATATGCCAGCCTGAGGTCCCGGGCGACTCCTGCCAAGATCGATGCTGGGCCGGATGACGCTTTCCGTCGCACAGGTATAAATCTGGGATAACACCATTGTTCTGCTCCCACCAGAGGAGGATCTGGCCCACTTTCCTCTCCTCTCCTCTCTGCCTTTGGGTAATTGGCCCCGTAATGCTGTGGGGTGATTGGCACCGCTCGCTCCGCTGTGACAGGACGGCGGCGGCGGTATGTACCGCTCCGGCGCTGACATTCCTTACTTTGTTACAGCGTGTTTTGATAGCGTTATCTGCAAAGAATGTTCTCTGCGCTGATTATGGTTATTAAAATATACAGAGATCAACAGATATGGCAAACAGCTGCTTAGTCACAGCTGATGTGAGAAATTTGATTTAATGTAAGTCTCACCATTTGAAACGATATCCTCTAGAAAAACACGGGCGATTAATCCCTCCTGCATGCAAGCTGGCTGACTTTGTTTAAAATAGGATTATATCAGGGTGATAAACAGGGACTAGAACTAAAGCACCTTTTTGAAGATTGCTGAAACAGAGAAGAAAAAAAGCAAAGAGGAGAGTTTTTCTGGTTTGGAGGTTTTGTTTTGGTTTTTTTTTCATTTTTCTTTCTGTACTGATGCACTGGAGTGTTTGGATAATATTTATGGGACCTATCATGCAGATGTCATAGTGCTGTAAGAAAATATCTGTGGTATTTAGAGCCAGTGATGCAGTCCTTTTAAATATCTGTATTGCTCTATAAAGGCAGACAGTGCTTCCCAGCATTCCTTATGGAACACAGGGAGAATGGCATGGACCTCTTGAATAATTAATATGGTTTTCAGAGCAGTAGTCATGGAAACCCAGGCAGTGTCACATATATGGATTTTAGGAATTAGGCACGTTTTGAATTGCACATTTAGCCAAAAAAGAGCATGCTGTAAATCTAAAGATCAGAAGCATTTTCTCAGTGAGTCTCTTGTTTACACTGACAAATACATGTATCTTATGTATTTTTTTCATTTAAATAATACTTGGATTCCTAAAAATTTATATGTTAGCTATCTAAAGGGCTGTTAAAGGCACTAACTGCCATAAGTAATCTTTTAGATGGCTTACTCTTTTTTTCCTTCTTCTTTTTTTTTCTTTTTTTTCATCCTAGACCCCTGAAGTTATTAAGATGTAGGTTTTAAACTGTATGGCCAATTGCTGTTCACTTAAAGGACCACAGCTTTACCACTGAAGTTGCTAGGCCCTTTCTATTAGTTCAGTTGTGTGGCTTTTTTATCTGTCTCAAAAAATGTCTCTTCAGGATCAATATCGTCATTACCTTGGGTGTGTGTGTGGAAGAAGTCAACCAGGCAGCAGTGAAAAGCTATCATCCAGTCCTCAGTAATATTGTACGTGTAAAGAATAAAAATACATGGAAGTTATTTATAGACCATAAACCCTCTGGTTTCATAAACCATTTTATACTATTATTTGCCCAAGTCTACAGAGTCTCTCCTGAGTTCACAGCACACTCAAAAGCCTGTTTTTTATTTCTGGCTGTTTGAATTGGGAAATTAATTAGAAATACACTTAGCAATTTATGGACATGAAAAAGCCATTTGGCCCAGTAAGCCTGCTTTCTTTTACCTTTTTTCATCCTCATTTTGTTTTGTCGCTCTCTTTCAATCTACTCTCTACTAATAAAAATATCAATCTGTTTCATAAACTCATTGAGACTTGGTGGCAGTAATATTACTTGGCAGCATAATATGGCATATTCATTACTCTCTAAGCAAAATGATTTTTCTTTACATTTTGTGATCTGGATTCCTCAATTAGATGCACACTTGCAGCTTTCATTGAAATCAATGAGACTTTTATAGCTGTCACTGATAGCAGATACTGGCTCTTTATTTCCAAATATGAAATGATGGCCACAGTTTTGGCTTTATTTTATTTTAACTGGTAATGAACAGGTTCTCCCCATCTCCCACATCGCTGTGCTATATGAAAATTTTTCCTAATCTGAAATGAAATATTTCCGTTCAGTCATTTCAAAGTTATCTCTTTCCTAGCAAGAATAAATTCAATCACGTTGGCCTGTCTTGACATGAGATCTTTAAGTACCCAAGGTTAGTCAAGGTTTCTGAAGTTGCACGCCCTCTACAGTAAAATTAACTTATCTGTGTGATGCTTAAAATTGTGGACAGAATTCCAGTTGTGAAGCAGTTATTAGAGAAACCGCCTTGCTTCCTATGATTTGTATTGCAGCCCTTGGTTGGTGCATCTCTGTGTCCTTGTTGCTGTTTCTTTTACTGCAGCCATACACAGAAGAAATGGCTTCAGAGATTTTTCTACACTGAGCTCGAAATACCTTCCCGGTTGCTCTGAGCACTCTTTGCCTTCTTTTCATGTGTATTGTTTATTTTCATTTTTTTCTTTTCAAATTGTTTCTTTTCAGGTGTATTCCTTCTTTCCTGGCTTATTATGCTACAGCACTCCCAGCTAAGTTATCCATCTGTAGACCTTTAAAAAGATGCATGTTAGTAATGGAAATAGTCAAAAAATCAAGAGGACCGATTCAGAATGGTGTGTGAATATCAGCTATTGGAAACCTCTTGTAATTCCCTCAGGACCATTGAAACTCAGCCCCAGAATTTCCCTGCAGTTGATAATCTCAGCTGTAGTATTTGTTGGGAAGAGTCACAGGGAGTTCATTAAAATGCTGAGACTTTTAGACAGATCAGAGAAATTAAAGGTGGACAAGAATATGGTCCACGATTGTAGCTTCATGCAGGACAATTCACTGATGACTAAAGCTGACATTCCCATAAAACTCTCAGCTGGAGTTACATGAGAATTATTACCGGCTGAAGAGCTTGTCTTCAGAGCATTCAGCTCTCATTTTTTGCTGCCTTTCAAGTAGATGTCCAGTTACTTTGGTGCTACATACCTCTTCTATTGTGAACTGAGACATTCATGGAACCAGTACTGTCCTAAACTCTTTCCCTCTCAGGGTTGTTTTGCTTCCCCAATCATAGAAAAAGCCTAAGATAATGACAGCTTTTGCAAAAATCCAATTGTCCCCCGGATTTAATGCAGAAAGTTATTTAGCAATGCAGTTTCCTCCTCACAGAACTATACATATATTTTTATGTACAGAGACACACACAAACACTTAATATTATAGGCTCAAGAAATTGATGCTGCTGTCATACCTGCAAGTAATCTGCAGCACCATCATTGCTGCGACCTTTCAGACCGCTGAATGTAAATCAGATCCTTTCCCTCTGGTGGGCTCTGTGGCACACTGGAATTGCTCACAGACTGCATTCCAATAGTGCCTATCGAGTGAGATGACAATGCAGGAAGCATATCCTCGCTCTGGTTGCACTGGCACATTCCCAGTGCTACACCAACTGCAGTGTTTTACAGTGCAGCCTGTGGTTTGTTGAGGAAAGTGTTTGTGCACCTCTGTTAGCTGTCACATGCTTGCCTCAGAGCCATTGTGTTCTCCCTGACTTCCACCCCCTGCTGATGGAAATCCCTATTCTTGGTCTGAAGCCATCAGATCTCCAAAAATATTATCGGCTTCGTGGATTTGGGGTTTTTAGATTGATGTTTACAATAACATCATAGCAGGTAATGGGAGATGCTTCACATACAGCATTATGCAAAATTTTCATCCTGTATTTAGACAGGCATTTTGAAGTCCGGGCAAATGTTTTAACGCTTGGAAATTCTAAGTGGGATGCAATGCCAGGCTCATGGGAAGAAGGCAATATGAAACAAGGCAAGTGCAGAGTAGCAGGGTAGTGCTGGAAATTCTCCTTGTGGCTTTAAAATCACCAACTCCTAGCGTGATCATGTGCAAAGATGTACGTGCCTTAGGTTCTCCCCTGCAGAAAGCAAAGAGGCCATGATCACAAGTTTTGTTCATTGCTAAAGAAAGGCTGTGATTATAGAGAGGGAATAAGAGGATCAGTAGAAATGATTTCCATGGAAATCAGCAGGTAGATGAATGAAGAACACTGTTTTTTGGTTTGTCCACTGCTGCTTCGAATGTGACTGTAACAGCAGCAGTCATATCTTGCCTTTGGTAGACCTTTCAGCTTCATAATTCCTCAGTTTTCAGCAAAAGAACAAACAATGGAGTAAATATTTATGTAAGCCAATCTAGTTTTGACCTCTAGGGCTTTGATGCTCAGAGCACTCAAACGGGACAGGAGGGCTTGAACTGTAAATCTTAAAATGGCATTCGCCACCTTGGGCTTTCTCCAGGATCCCTCTCTCCTTTCAGACATCCAGTGGAGAAAATCAGGTTGGGCATTGATAGTCCATCCCTCTTCTCTTTCTCTGAAATTCTACGTTTAAGTGGCTGTGGCTGCAGGGATATTGAAACTTTACACAGTTATTTCTGGCTTAACAGATGAAAAAACGTGTTTGTTTGGGTATCTTGGTGTTCCTAGTATGTTTTCATCTTCTGCCCAGAATTGTGTAAAAGGGGCTGGTATGAAGCTAGATTAAAGAGACTCAAAGCACAGCTGATCTTGCTTTTAATACGTTGTCAGTAGAAGAAGCTGTCTGAAAGCTGCAGAGGGCTTTAGATCTTGGTTCCATCAGCTCACAAGAGGAGATCAGGTGAGCACTGTACCTCATAGAGCAAAAGAAACTGAAACCATGGTTCTTTGCCACAAATCTACATGGCACGAGGCCAGTTAAGAGCTGAAATAGGTTGGTATTAACAGCAGGGAAGTCTGGAAATGCTCTAATCATACCTCTCCCAGCAGGGCTCTTAGTGCAATGACAGGATGATCGTCTTGTCAGACTTTGAGAACTTTCTTCTTTAAACACACAGAAAATGGGGGGGCTGAAAAGGGGAGGAGGGAGAGGGGAAGGCAGAAAAAGCTTTAACTCTGCTGATGTGGCTTCTTTAATTTGCTGTCAGTGATGCCACCGATGTTAATTCTGGCAGGGTTAATTATGAGAAATTAAAAAGCCGCTCAGAACAGACTGTACCCTTCGTACTCCAATAAAGAGGCAGCTCTGGCGTGAGAAAATTTCTTCATTAATATATATCCCCAAAGGGCTACTGCATACAGCTTTTGGAATATGAATCATAAACTCCCAGGGACCCTGCAGGAAGCAGGGGAGATAGGATTCAGAGGAGATTGACTGTGTTACTTTTACTGCTTCGGGAGAATGACACTCAGGCTGGCAGGAAATCACCATGCCGGTGACATTTGGAAAGAAAAATTTATTAATTTGCATGTTGACATGTTACAAGTTTTGAAATATGGTTTTAAATACGTTCTGTGCGGCCCCTGCTGTATCAATGTTCGGTGTGTCAGTCTGTAATACATGCAGCTGTTAACACAGAGCTTAGCATAAGCATTGTAATTGTTTACCATTTAGTATTTTGCAGAAATGGCTTTAGGGCATGCATTTATTTCTCAGGAAAATTTCTCTGGCTTCTCACAAACTAGGCAGTATATGCCCTTAACCTAATGCATTGTACTAAATGGCAATGTGGTTGTACCACGTACGTTGTAGAAAGTAAGCTGCAAAGAATACCACGTACAAATTGTGCAGCTCTAAAGTACAACTGAAAAAAAGAGTATATCCCAAAACAGTAATCTATAATTTATATTAGTATAACTTGGCAAAGCCACATTATCAAGCAAATGTAACTGCAAATGGCATTAGATAATAGTGAAATACTTCAGTGATGTTAACTTTCAGCAGAAATAAAGCCCTATTGTTAAAAAACTATGTGCTTAAACCATTTGCAGTGTAACTCTGAAGCTGACAGGGTGTTCTAAAGTGCTGGTGCAATTTTGAAGTCTCTTCCCAGGAAAGGTATTGTGGTCTGTAAGTCATTACTATATGGAAAGCCGCTAGACAAAGTTAGTTTACAGTACAGAGGTCTAAAAAGAGGCCAGAGAATTAATTTTCATAGGAAAAATTCGTATTTTTTGCCTCCTCCAATATCAGTGAAGCACTGATAGACAATGTGTAACCTTTCATTCAAGAACCTCAACAGTCTTCAGAAAAATTAATTAATTAACTTTAATAGCAGCTGCAATCCGTGGGTATTAGTTTGAAACTTATTGTAAATCATCATTCAGAGGACTGAAAAAATATAGATTGGAGATGGACCACTAAGAAAAAAAGAAAATTACTTAGAGCAATTGAGAGTGCTTGGAAACAACCTGGTAGGAGTTATTTCAGCAGATTGCCTTTTCAGGCAGGCTACATTGAATATTCCTGTGGCAATTAGCATTGTAATTTTGGGCAGGAACAGTCTGGAATGGAATGTTAGAACATTTGGGTAACTTCTGCACATCTGCAGTTCCTGAGTGCTGGGATCTCTTTTTTGACAACTTAACCCTGCCTATCAATATTTTATTTTTCTAGATGCTTAGTTAATGTGGAGCTAGAGGTACAGGTAGACAATGTGGCACATACAAGGCACAACATGATGTGGTACCATTGTGGCTGAGGAACAAAGTGAGAAAACCTGATGGCCATTTTCTTTGCTCTAGCTCTGGAATCCCACTTTGTACCTACGTAACTAAACATCTGCTATCAAAACTAGGGGAAAGATTAGGTATGTGCTATAAAAATGGCATTTCCTTTGCCACTGAAAAATGACTTTAACATTTCCAGGAATAAAGACCTCCTTTGTTTTCTCCGATTCTAATCCCTGTCTCCAATTTCACCTTAGAAGTGTGTGTCCCTCCCAAACCCTGAATCCCTGCTGTCACCAGCTGTGCATTTCTTGGCAGAAACCCACTTATCAATGTTAAGGATGAACTTTGAGGCTCATTGAATCATTCACTGTAATCCTCACGTAACAAACATAACATTTCAGCAAGATTTCTAATTACCTTTCGACTGCTTTTTTCATAATGCCCTGTTGCTGTTGGAATGGCTCTCATGACATACACAGAAAAAACATTAGACTGTAAATCTACTGACTGGAGCAGTGGAAGGAAGAAAAAAATGTAGAAGGGGATAAGGTCGTTCTTATAATTAGTGTAATATATCAACATGCTGGGAAACTGAAATGGGAGAAGTTGTTAGAAATGGAAATTTGACTGAAAGCGAAAGTTCATCTGTGAGTCTCTTCTTCCCCATTTCCCTACTGTTACCTTACCCTCCAAAGCAACCCTTCTGACAGCTCCAGGGTATGCTGTTCTCACAGGCTGGCTCTGCAACCCAATCCATGGGCAGGGTGAGCTGCTCGTACCCTCCTGAAGAGCGACTGCTTTAAAATATTCACACAGGAGACGCGGGCGGCGTTCTCAAATGACTCCAAACTGCTGCTTCCCAAGGCCTGAGGGGCACAAGGCAGCCGGTGCAGGGCTGGGCTGTGCAGCTGTGTCTTCACTGCTTCCCATTCAGGTCTGCAGCGATGAATTGGAGAGCCCTGTTTGTGCCTGGTCCTTGCTCACTGGTGACCAGTGGACACCCAGGGGTTCCCAATCTGAGATCCATGGTGGATCACAAGCGTAGTGTACATCATGTTGTGATTTAGAATCCCGAATTACAAAGCCACTGAATTTTTAGTTGCGGTTGGCCACGAAGAAGAAAATAGCCCCCACCTTCTCATTCTTAGGGAGGAACGTGTAAGAGAATTTTTGAGACAATCAAAAGAGATTCGAATTTGAAGAGCTGAATGCGAACAAAATAATTCAGTGCCTTTATATTTGGTTGGTTCCAGAACAAATCTGGGAAAAAACAAAAAGGAATGTGTTAAAAGATTTGCTTAGAAATTTAGAGTGAAAAGAAAGTGCCGTAAATCAAAAAATAACAAAAGCACGAAGTTAAATCATGCACCATGTTCATATCTTATTTTGTTTGCCTTCAGCCATGCAACCTTGCCTGTCAATCAACCAAAGACCAAAGTTTGGGGATCAGTAGTATTGTAAAATTCCTTTGTTAAATGATAGTTTAAGGGAAATACGAGGGTGATCAAAATCAAGTCAGAAGAGCTCATCCTCATGTACACACAGTAGTAATTGGGAATCAATACACAGGCTACTGGGACTGGCGGTGGCTGTCCTAAAACCCTTTCAAAAATCTTTTAATTTCTAACAGTCTGCCCCAGACATGAGGATGTTATCTAGGCAAAGATCATGAAAACTGCCCTGTTTTCAACTGAATTTTTCATCTAAAATGCAGCTCACTCGCAACTTGTTACTGTCTAAAGAGAATGCTAACGCTGCCACATTTCCTCATTAGCTTTGCATAAGACAGACTCCTGTGTCACAGCTGATGGAGCCTTTATGAGCCTTTTAGCCAAATGACTGATGTTTCCCTCGTTATGTCAGATCTGAGGGCACTGCTGGCATCTTTCTTTATTCGCTGTCTAACACCATCAATCGAGCAGCTGCCATGCACCCATGATCAGGCTGATTATTAAAATGTGCTCAGGAGGCTGCTGACACCAATTTTCTTTCATCTGAAGAGGCCAATATACACTGGCTCAAGCGGACAGTTATGTACATGTAATATTTAGTGTAGGAACCTGGACATAAAGGCTGAGGCTGGTTCCACAGAATCTGGATCCAGTCCATTGAGATTACCATTAAGACTTTATAGAAACAATGGTGATGTCTGCTTTGTATTTTTTTTTTACTCATTTGTAAATAGGAAATTGTTCTTTTTGTTGGGGAGCACTTTCTCTAAAACACAGCCCTTCCTCTTGCACCCAGTGTCCCTGGTGATGAGGGGTCACAGCTTGTTAAACTTGAATCCTGCTAGAACCAGGTTCTTGTGGGATTGCTTACCCCTAAGGTTTATCACGGTAGTTTTGCTCTGCTGTCTCTTCCTTCACTGATATGTCAGCCTTTTTCAAAGGGAGACAGCTCTTGCCTTCTTTCTGATGATAATAGTGCAAAAAGCTTTCTGCAAACAGTGTAGTTCAGAGCCACGGACTGACCCAGCATGTCAGGGATTCATCAGGAGCTCAAGCTCACCTGGAGTTTTCCCCTACCAACAGCAAACACAGCTTGGCCGCATATTTAGCTGTGTGGCTGTTCATCACTTCTGCCTTTGGAGACTCTAATCTTGGATATTCTTAATATGCCAAGAGTAAGTTCAAATCTTTATTTCTAGTGCACTTGTCATTTTGATATTTAAGGATGACTTGTGATGGTTTGATTGACTGTGGTTATTTTTTTAACCACGAGGCCATATGTTTTTTAAAGAAATATTTGAAGTTTAATGGTTATCAGATGTACTAAGTTATGTCTTAGTACAGCAGTGTGGTTGTGTGTGAGTACAAGGTGTAGCCAAATGGGTGTCATATTGAGATTCTATACACAGGCTCATGTAGATATTGTGAGTATAACATAAGAGAGAAAAAGGGGAAAAACCTTTGCAGATGTCGAACAAACCAGGCTGCAGAGCCAGGAGGGCTATCATTGACTCTCACCAAGTTCTTCTTGGAAAAAGGGGGGGCAGAAGTTTTGTGCTCAGCTCTGGTGGATCCCCTCCTGTTGCCCTAGTCCTGCCCCAGTCTGTCAGTGTGCCCAGACCTCCCTTTCTCTGACCTGCCTTGTCAATAACCAGTATGCTTCAGAAATGGCTTCTGCCTTTGTCAGGCTGCGTGTTCTCTCCAGATACTGCAGTGTTTAGACCCAATCCATAAATTGGCTGGAGAGGAATTCTCGGAGCTATGTTGCTCCCTCAGTTTGGGTAATGTTACACTGCCTGCTCTGGTCCTGCAGGAAATGCAAACCTGAACTGTATCCCACCGTATAAATACATGCATTTTTCCACAATTCAGTTTGTTGCCTTTTTTTTTTTTTTTTTTTCTCCTCAAAGAAAGAAAAAGTATTAATCTGCCTATGTTCCTAGGGGATGGGGAACCCTCACAGGCCCCGTGATTATCAAAACCACCCTTAAACTCGTAATACTGCTAATTAGCTGCATAGCACTGCTAAGCAGTTAACACTTTTATTGTCTGTCTCAGCTCACACCCAAGAGGTTATTTCTCTTGAAAAAAGCCCTCTCCTTAGGGGGAGCCCAGAAGGGACCAGATGAGAGTGACTGAATTAACAAGATGCTGAGAGTGAAGCTCCACATTACACTGAAACCTGGTTTGTTCCTGTGTACCAGGGCTTGCTGTGAGAGAGTGTAGGGACTTGTCATAAAGATGACAGTTGCAAAAAGAAGAATGTTTGATTGTGGTCCTAAATCTCCAAACAAGTGTGTGTCTGTGGTGCCTTTATGGCGGTCATTTTGCGTGGGTGAGTGTGCATGTGTGTCTGTGTGGTGTGTGTGCAGGAAATTCAAAGACTGTGGTCCTGTGCAGTTTTTTAAACTCTTATTCTGGGAATGCTACAGAATTAACCCAAATTCTAATTGCATGATATTCTATGGCATTAAGAGAATACGTTTTACGTGGCCCACCTGCTAGTGTAACTAATTAACAGCCATTCTCATTAATTACATTGATCAGGATCATAAAATAATTTCAAATTGCTGAACATGATCAACAGGAGTGAAACGGTTTCACTTTAATCCCTTAATGATTTTTTCGTTATTAATCAAACAAAATATGTAGTTATTTGATCAATTTTTTCTTCTTGGAACTGCAACTCAGGGCAATTACAGTAGACATAAAGTTGGTGCAAACAGAACCACATCTCATCCGGCAGCTAATTAAGCAGTAAGACACAATAGGGTAGGGGGCTGTGTGTGTTAGGAGAAAATCACTCCCCTGAGGATTTAAAAAAAAATAAATAAATGAGGACCTTTGCTCCCTCAGGAATCTGATTATCTTCACACAACCACATCCCTGTGATTGCCGTCTTGCTAGCAGGAAGTTCTGTAAGATTTTATACAAAACTGAATTGGAGGGGTGGGAAATCTTGCCAGAGTCTGAGGAGAGAAATGGTGAGCTGCACTCTCAGCATCTAACTAGAAGGCTCACCAAATAAGAAGTCATTTACATCTCAGAAATACACGGTTTTCTCAGTAAAACCAGCATTTGCTGCCTGTTCTTTGGATGTCGTATAGATCTCTCTTTTGACAGTACATTGCTCTTTTTTTGATGTGCAAACAAATCTGGCCTTTGTTCACATTGGCTTCAGAACAGTTGATAAACCCTGAAATCGGGCTATTGAACTGAGATGTTACATATTGGTAGATAAGCTATAAAGAAGCTTTGTTATGTGTATGTGCACAAAATAACATACGAATCAAAAAAAGGTTTGCAATTATGTTTGCCGTTATTTCTTATGATGTTATTGCTCCTCATTATCCCCAATTACTGAGATGTTAACAGTGTTTTGCATGGTCACAGAGCCGGAATGGTTTATAGCAATACTGAGATACCAGCACATTTCAGTACGTGGTAATTCACAGATAGTGAATAAATTTTATACATGTATGTGTGTGTAAAAAAAAAAACAAAAAAAAAAAAACCAAAAAAAATATAGATATATAGATATATAGATAAGATGGCATAATTTCTGACAGTTCTGTGCACATGAGCAGAGTTGCCCAGACTTGGAGACTTCAGGCTCCTCCCTAAAGGTACCTCCTAAAGATTAGCATCTCTTCTCATGGAGAAACGTGCCTACTGATCTTGTGGCCGTACCTGGAGGAGGTGAGGGGGGCTGCTATTGCTCTCCCCAAGAAAGAGGGCATGGAAGGCCTCGTGGTAGGAGCCCCCAGTGCCTCAGTGCCCCTCTCTGGATGGCTCCACAGCAGTCAGACGTGGGAGCAGCCCGTGAATGTCTGTGCTGTGGGGTGGGTGGATTGTCCTTGGCTGCTGTGCCCTCATGTGCGCCAAGGAGAGAAGGGAATGTGATGGATGGCATTCTTATGGGGCTTGGATGCCCAGGCAAGCCGGTAATTTGTTCCTGTAGAGAAGTTACCGGGCAAACATTTAGTTCTCAAGGCTTGGAGATTTTCCCCTGTTTCGATCGCTTGCGGTTGGGCTTACCGCGGCTTACCCAGCAACTGAAATACAATAGCGTAGTCTGTCATGGTAATGCTTTCTGTGTGGTCATAAAGATCTACAGTATTTAACCTAGTTTTGCATGAAATAACTAGATTTAGATCAATCACAGTCATTTTGTAGAAGAGAGAGAGAATATTAACTTGGTCTTGAAATGTGATTAATTCCAATTTGCTGTTTTCGAAGATAAGCGATGCTCACAATCCTGTTAATTAAAAAATTTGGGCTTTTCCATTTTACTTCATGCACCATTTTTTAATGAAATAAGTTTGTCTTTCTTATTATGACTGATGCCTGGCTCAACATGCCACAGGCTTCCTGAAGGAAAAGTAGTGTGTACTTGTTGTGACCCTATGAAATGAAGATAAATGGTTTCATGCAAGATACATTATGGGCTTTATGACATGCATAAATATACAGTAGATTTCATCCTTTCCATAAAAATGTTCTTAGATTTCTAATATTGTGCTTTAATGCAGTTTTGTTAACAGGATGACAAATAGTGAAAATATGTAGGTATTAAAATAGGATCCCAGATTTGTGTGCTGCTCATTCAACTGTCAGCAATTGCTGCTTCTCAAAGAGCAGTCTGACTTTGACCTTGCTAAATATTCATTTCATGTCTCCAGCATTGCTTGATTAAGTCAGGCAACTTTCTGTGTGTAGCTATACTTGCCATGAGTCTGACTGCCATGTGGAAACACTTTTTTGATCAAGGTTAGGAATGAGCAAGACCTTGTTAAAAACTAAACAAGCACTGGAATTAGGAGATTTGCATGATCTAGAAACACTAGTTTCTTATGAGAACTATTGGTTTCACATCTTATCTTTAGTACACAGCAGTTGTCAGGCCTGCATTATATGTTAGAAGAGGAAATGTCAGTTATTAACATACTGTAAGTGGCCTCACTAGGAACACAAAGTGACCTTTAAACTAAAAAACGCAAAAAAGAGGAGGGGAAATAAAACAGATTTACTTTCTAATTGGCTTTAGTAATTTTAATTGAGAGTGTTTGGCATTTGGATATTACGTCTTGCTTATGCTACTAAACTCGGCTACTGTCAAAAGCAATGATGACAAAACCAGTTCTTTCAAAAAGTTGTACTGTGCTGTGAGTGCATATGGGGGATGTGTGTGTGTGCAGTTTATTTTCTGCCAGTGTCCAAATTGCTCAGTCATGACCTCATAAGCCCTGATTGAAAACCACTGTTGCTGGCGAGCCATACTGTGCTTAAGTGTGGGTCGCCCATTAATTGATAGGTTGTGGGATGGATTCTGAATGTGCAGAAGGTCGTGCAGCCAGTACTGTGCAGTGCACAGTCGAGTCACGCTATCTGAAATGAGCTTGGTGTCTGATCCTGTATCTTCTTTGGAAGATCTTACAGCATATTGTGCATTTTTGAAATTGGATTGTCTAATTATTGTACTTATTCGAGAAGGCAACACAGTGGAGGAATATTTGTACCTGTGAATATCCAGGTGTTTTGCTCTTTTGAAGTAAGCAGTAGTCAGAGTTGATAAATGTCTTGGCTGGAATTTAGCAACACAATGAAGCTCTGTATAGATATCCCACATGGTATCAATTGAAGCTCCATTTAAGACTTAATCGTTGGCCCATACAAGCAGAGGAAAGCTTGGCTAGACAGATGGAAAGAGCTGCTTTAAGAAGGGATCAGAAAAGGCATTGCTACTCGGCTGGCCTAAATCCACTAATCTGATGTTATTATTAGCGATAAGGAGCAGCGACCAGGATAAAATCTCATTCTCTGCAAATGTCATTTAAATAGGACTCTGATATTTTCCAGTCAAGTAGACAGGCTTTAGTCAAATAGTGAGCACTTTATTTGTAAATGCAGGAGGAAAAGAAAAGCTTTAGTTCAGCAAGTTCTTAAGATGTCAGCTTACCAGTATTGATTAATCGTTCAGCAGTGGCAGCTGCTTCTTTATTAAAAGCGTAGCTCTCCATACAAAAGATATCAGATGTAGGAAATGTTTGTTGACAATTTACCTTTTCTCACAATGTGGCAACAGCTCAGTCTGTTACACATTCCCCTGCTTTCTGGCCCTGCAGCTCAGATAATACCCGTGAAGGAATGTATTAGTCCATCTGCACGGGGTAGATTGCGGCAGCTGGACTCCGCTGCAAATGTCGTTCTGTTTGAAACAGACCTGCAGCACCACTTCCCAGTGTGGGAATCAATTCATGGAGAGCCAGTGCTGCTCAGGAAAAACCTCTAGTTTGGCTGTGTTTGGAGTGTGCACAAAAATATGGCATGGTGAAGCCAGAGCTAAGAATGAGACAAATAAATGCCTGACTTTGACACCACAGTGAGAGATATAAATTGAGTGCATCATTGTCTGTTTGCATTTTGAGTGGTTTAAAACCTTTGATTTCACCAACTGCTGAAACAAATGGTTGGTCTGGTAATTTGTCACGCCACACAGGGACCTGGAGGTGTTTATGGACATGGGGACATAGAGAGCTATTTACAGGAAAATATTCCAAAATGTGCATTTTCCTCTATGTCTTTGAGTAAATTTTTCCTTAGACTTAGGACATGGCTCCTCTTGCTGAATTTATATTGTCTGATTCTGTGGACTCTCTCCATGAAGAATATAGGCAATTAGATGCATTTCAGGCTGAAATGATTCACCTTTGGGGTCCCCCCTTTGTTGTTGGGCGCAAGGGAATTCTGTGTGTTTAGTGTAGCTGCTGCCACCTCATTTCTTGAATGTATTTCTAATGATCTAATGAAGTTGAAGGCACTGTTAATTGCTGATGGAACAGTGGAAGCAAATACTGCACAGAGTGCTAGAGCACAAGCCAGGCTTATCCTATATCCTATCCTAATATAGCCCATTGCTATATATATTGTAGCAATTTATATATCCTATATATTGGTTATATGTTCCTTTCTTGCCAAATGCAGAACTGGAGGGAGTTGCTTTTCCAAGGGATTATAAGGGATCTTAAGTTCCATCAGCATACATAATGTCTTTTCTTCTAGTGTAAGTACAGTTAATAACTAAATATTATTCTGGGAATTTGAATAGTTTCTTTGCTGTACACCACCCTTGGCTGAATCTTGTATCTCCTGGTTCCTCTTTTTGGCTTCCTCTTTCAATCTGAGCTTTCCTGGCATGTTTTTCAGAAGTAAGGCAATTTGACTGATATGTGAATTTGGCCTCGGCTTTCATGGAGGGAGGGGAATTAAAATGGATTAAAACTGATAAACTGGTGCCTACCTTCAGCAAATACATAGCTGTAGAAAGAAAGAAAGAGAGGAAGAGAGAAAGAGACAGAAAGAGAGAAAGAAAGAAAGAGAAAGAAAGAAAAGTTCTTAAATCCTTATAATTGTTGAATGCTGAGCATTCCTGATCTTGGGTTGGTATCCAGGATTTTTTGGATGTCAAAGACCTCTCAGGCTCATGCATCTTGGTAAGAACATG
>VYZR01022279.1:0-14459 GCA_013400675.1 Oxylabes madagascariensis
AAAATGTCAAGTCCCTGTGTACAAAAACTAATAAATACGGAAATATTTTTTACCATATGCCAGTTTTTCACATTCTTTTTCTTATCCAGTTATTTATATGCAATTTGTATATCAAGGTGTCTGATTTTTTCAAATACAGAGTAAGATCTAGGTAAGCCTCCCTTTTCTAAACATTTTTTATTAATATGAAATAATCACTTCGGTAATTTTTTTTTCTATTTTCACAATAGGTTTGATAAAATTATATATGCTTAAACGTGGTTATTTAACTTGCCTAATTTGGGCTCAGATAGTGAGGCAAAAGCAGTGCAATTTTGAAATGTCAGGGAGGATGTGTGCAGCTTGTGGAGTTGATAGGTGTGAAAATGCAGACTTAAAAGACATTACTTGCTTTGAAAATCTGTGTTATGACTTGGCAATAGCAATGAATCTGCTGTAAAGAAAGGGACAGATTTTTTTTTCCCTTGGATTACTAAGTATTTTGAATAGAACTCATAGACTATCTCAGGTTGGAAGGGACCCATAAGGGATCCGTAAAGATCTTAGCGTCCAGCAAACACGGTGCTCCTCACGGGACTGCCTAAAACTAACCCATATGAATCAGAGCATCATCCAGATGCTCCTTGAACTTCCCTTCAGAGCATGTTCCATTGACTGGGCCCCCTCTTAGGGAAGAACCTTTTCCTAAAGTCCCATCTGAACTTCCCCTGACATGGTTCCATAGTCATTCACAACTGTTGCTTTCACCCACTTTCTGTGTTTCTTAGCCAAGTAGGAATGTTCTTCCAAACCAATGTGACGTTGGGACTTCACAACCTGTATCTTAGAACAGCTGCTGCTCCACATAGGCTTGTTCGGATCTGCCATTGGAGGCTAATTAGGAATGTCCTTACAAGATGAACTTTTATGTGGAATTCTTAAGACATTTTCTGTATAGGTGTTGTAGTCTGTATGGACTAGGGCATTACAGAATTACCAGTACTTTTCTGAGCTGTTTCTAAATGATTCTTAAATTCATATTTGCATTTTTGAAAAAGTAATTGGATTTTTCAGAAGTGCTGAGCAGCTGGAATCTGTTATGACTCCAATGCTTACTCAGGGAAGCGAATATTTTATGGTAATTCATTATTTAGCTTCATATCTCTCTCTGTTTTGATGCCATTCAGTTCAATTTCCTATGATGGTATTGGTAGAAGACTAAACAAATGAAAAAATCACTTGGGTTTTGTGCTAAGGAATAAAAATATTCCTGCTGATTTTTCACAACAGTGATCTGTATAAGGTTTAGATAATGAAAAGTATTCTTCACAGAATTAGTGTTTAGGCAGTGTGATTTAGCCGAAGGTATTTGTGTGTGCATGTAAAGTCTGAGAATTGTACAAGATTATACAAGAGAATCTAAAAACAAAAGGTTAAATTCTGCTCTGGAGACAAGACAAAATACAGAACCTTACCTGTTCCCTGTCTCCTAGCTGAGTTTGGGGAGACAGAATGATCTGTGAGGAAAAAAATATATAAACCTGAGATATTACGTATGAGGGGGTTATGTTTGCAGTTCTTATACACACTCCTTTTTTCAGTACAAAAATTAGCCTCTTAGATGTATTACAGTGTTATTTTCACTTTTTTTTCCACACAAGCTGAAACAAGAATAAGTTCAGTAAGTTAAAAGAATGTTGTCATATAGAGTATTAGGGTAATAGGAAAGGAAGCACAGATGCCACAGTCAAACCTAGGAGGAAAAAAAAAATCTTGTTATTTAACTTAAGAATATGGTGTCTTCTTCTGAAATACTTGACTGCTCACATAGAAAGCAATGGGTTCTTTTTCTGTTTTTTTTTTACCCTTGGTGATGTGAAACGAATGATAAGTATTGAAATATAAATAACAACCACAATAAAATTTTTAAAGCTGAAATTATCATTCAAGTCTTGACAAAGAGATTCAAAGATGAAATTTCAAACCTATTGACTCATTAGAAAAATGAAATAGTGGGACCTTGACATTTGTATGTGATGTCCCCAGCCTTTATTTAGGCAGATATTTTTTATTAGCATATTGAGTTCTGTTTAGGTTATAACAGATGCCTGGTATATCTTGGTATTTTTGATTTATATATCTTGAGGTCTGGTTTGCTTTAACCTCTTTGCAAATAAGCAGGCTGTGTGAACTCTTACCACTTGTTTCGTACTACATGAGGTGTCATGGTTGAGCCTGAAATGTCATCTCTACCTTTTGACTTTATTCAGCGTTGTCAAGACTAATATACAGATAAAATATACAAATAAGAAACTTGTAACTATAGTGTTAAGTGGTGTTCTGCATTCTCTATGCCAGGCTTCATTCTGTATGCCAATACCCAGTGGCCATGTGAAGTCAATGAGCATTTGGTTGGATAGGAGTGCAGAATGGAGGTTTTGTAGTCCAGAAGAATTTGCCAAACTTATTTGTATTTGTGCTTTAGTCTTTTCAGCAAAAATAACACTGAGTGAATTGATGATGAAATTACAGTGACCTATGAGACTACTTTACAATCAGTGCATGCCCTAAAGTATTGCTTTGTAATATCTGTTTTATACTAAATGTTGGTGTTCAAGTGAGCCTTGTTAGCTATTTGACAGTGACAGACAATGATATTTATAAAACTGTTGCAATAAATGCCTTTTTAGTCTAAGAAAATGTGTGGTATGGCATTTATAAAGAGGGGAAAAAAGTCTGCATGAGGTTAAAGAAGTCTCTGCTGCTGCTTATGTTAATAATTAATTCCTGTGCCATGGTCTTGAATTTATTAGCCTGACTAATTCCATTTAAGTCAGTGAGGCTGGTCACATTAGTGAATTAACAGATGTGAGAAGACTACCTTTTTTTTTTCACTATATGAATCACAAGCTGTAAGAAAATGTGATCATCTCTATTTTAGCAAAGTATTAACCACATTATCAATTGCTGTAAGTATTTAGAATTTAGAGGTTCCTGTGGTGAGCTCTGTGCTGTGTTTTTGTAACCTATTTGATACAAATATGATCAATATTTACAATATTACAAATTTGGGTGTTCTTTGTCTACTGTACTGCTGCCTTCTTCCTTGGCCAGAATGGCTTCTGAAGCAGCCAGAACAGGCTTTTGCAGAAAAGAATAAAATAAAACTATATTAGAAATTGGCAACAGAGAGGAGAAGTGCTATGATACTCAGCAAGCAAAAGCAGCTGTAGAAGTCTCTCAAACAGGGATGCTTCAATTTCTGAGATCTCTCAGGTTTGAGCAGGTATTTTAGCTCTTTACTAGTGGACGGGGAAGAGTTGGCTCAGGGCAACAAGAAATGTATTGCTTTTACACTGTGTGGTCTGTTTGTTGTGTTCATAGTATTATTGCAAGCTTGTAGCTGCAGGCTGCAAGAAAGGATGGATCTTGTGTGTGTCAGCTACTTGTGCACTGTCCAAGCCATTATGATCAGTAGAGGTATTACACACAGAGGTATTACAAATAGATTTAAATAGATTTAAATTACATTCAGTGTGTCTTGCAGTACGTGACTGCTGACGGATTGGTGAGGAATTTGTCACAAACCTGATGAATCCCAAACATTCTTTTGTTATTCAGGTCTCCATATATCCAGCTCTTGTTCTGTGCACACAGCTATCATGTGGAATAACCCTGCAAGATAGTACTCTGGATTTTGTCCATCCACAGGTCTTACTGATGCAGTTTTGCATGCTTTTTCCAGTGATTGAACATTTTTGTGTTGGTGCTATTGACTGCTCTGCCTTACAACCATGCATTTCATTCCCCTTGTTAACTGAACAAGATTCACAGTCTTCTGTGTGAATCATTCAAGCTTCACTCTGCTGATAATTTTGTACACTTTAACTGAGATGTTGAACAAAGTTGTTTCTGCAATAAAGTCAGGCTATAATCACCGAGTGCAATCAGACATGGTGTTCCCAAGGATTGGTTTTCATTTTATTTTCACCAATATTTTGTAAATGACATTTAATTTGGAGCCTTCTCATCTTAGTAGTTGAGCTGCATAAAAGAATATTTTTCCATTAGCCCAAAAATGCAAAGGTATATTCAGATGACCTAAAGATGCAAAGTTTATATCTTAAATCATTAACTTTTTTTTCTTTGCTTCTGTTACTAGTGAAACTATAATAGTTAACATTGAGTATTTTTCATTGATCTGAAGAAGGTATTACTTTGTTGTTAAGCTGAGCTGAACTTATGTAGTGAGATTATTCTCAACTGAACATTCACAAATGTTCAATAACACAGGTTAAAACAAAGTCTCTCATGCAGGGATAGTTATTTTCTAAATACACTGGCCAGTGCTGACACCTTGTGGCTTTATTCCTGACTTATTTCATAGCTCCATGTGGTTATTTTGGTTGTAAATAATGCTTAACTTGCAGTTGCTGTCACTGTCTATCTCCTCTGCTTTGTGGCTGCCTCAGTGCCCAGTATTTAGGTATCACGTGTTAGACAGCTTGGAACTTTGGTCTGTGTTGACTGCACATCGAGTGAATAAAGAGCTAGGGGTGTCTCTGACCTCTTGAGCAGGATTCAAAAGGTGTCAGTTCAGGGCACAAAATCATGGGTGCTAGTGCAGAAGCAGACCGAAGTTACAATTTTCTCTTTTACTAATTAATACCCGATTTTATATTTCCCTCTACATAGGAGAGCACCAAAGACTGTCAGTACTTAGCATGTGTACTTTTAGGTGCATACATATTTTCTCCACTGATGTAAAAGCATTCCTTTGCTGCCCTCTTCAACCTTGAAGAATTCCTAATTGGAAAAGTACAAAGAGACTGTTGTAGAATTTCTGGCGGTATAGGAACCTGAGGTGTGCTACTTATCTTCGACCACAAAAATGCCTAAATCAAATGCATCAGTGCAAGTTATACTTAAATGGGCATCTAATCTAAAATCTCTTACCATTTCAAATTTTAGACAAAACCAGCTGTTAAGTTGCTATTTGAAATCTGTTCTGGAATTAAGCTTTAGAGGCTGGGGTGTGTCTTGTGGCGATCACACATCCTCCCTCAGCTGTCAAAAGAGATTCAGAGATTGTTTTCTGACGTTTATGGGTCACGTCCCTGTTCTGGAGTAATCCTTTTGTGGTGATACATGAATTAGAAATCTTTCTTTTATTGCATTGTTGGGTTTTTTTCCCCTTTCTATTATGTTTACTTGTTTATAATGGATAGTGAAAAACATAATTGAGAAGGAAAAGTTTTAAACAGTAGGGACTGGATCCTTGGCTTATGTAAATCAGTATTTATAAGCTTCACACAAGTCAAGGAGGGACACTAATTTCTGTTCCTGCAGAACATGCTGCTGACTGAGTCTGTTAAGAAAAATCAAAGGAATAAGGATGTTCCTATGAAGATTTGATTTGCTGGTATCTCTGTTTAGCTAACAGAAGGATTAGAACTCTCTGCTCTTCCCCTGTGTAATCTTAATTGACACTTGCTAATTGAACTTTAATCTAATAAAGGTATTGTAATTAGCCATTAGAGTTTGGCTTCTGAACTAAAGAGAAAAGTTCAGGTAATGATGCATTCTTGTTACCTACTTCAGCAACCTGCCAGGAGGCAGATCTATCTGATCAAAGAGCTGTGAGTGACAGTATCAGTTTAAGGTTCAATAAAAGCTTCTCGTATGGACAACTGCTTGTAATGCCTCATCACCATCAGGATCAAACAAAGTGCCTGTAGGTTTGTAAGCGTTTTCATGGCATAAAATTAAAGTACTTTGTTGAACCTATGTGTAATCTATTCAGCAAAGGGAAAACAAGGAGCTTCAGGAGCTCAGAGGAACCTTTACAAGTGTGAACTGTGTAACTGGCAGGAAAGGCTTTGCAGAGACAAGTCAGGACTGCAGTGCCAAACCTCAAAAACTAGCTTGGACCCAGCCCCACCTACAGCTTCAGGCTGCAACATTGTCACAGGAAGTGTGTGGAAAAACCTCTACCTTTCACCCTTGGTATTATGATAAGGATAGGTCTCATCTAGCCATTGTCTTGGTATTCCTCTGCATTTAAAAGCTAAGTATGAACAGGTGTTTTTCTACTTCACAAGTTAAAGACAATTGACAACTCAGGATAATTGCCGCTTTTTAACATCTCCATCATGCAAGAAATGCTCCACTGAAGTCCTCGTGGACTGCAATCTAGTGTGAAGTTACATAAGGTTAAACTTGCATGTAAATTCTAAAAAATACAGGAATTTGATAATTTTCCTTTTTTTTTAAATATTTGTACATTTTTTATATGATCAGTGGTATGTGACGTCTTTTTTATGACTTAGAGGATATGCTCTACCTCCTTGAAAAGAAAGAGGAAGATCACTCTCAGGGTTTTATGGCAGCATGAACAATAGCTTTAGTGCCTGCTGAAGGGTTGTCTCAAGTCAAGGAAGGAAAACTGTGAAGCACAGTGTCAGCACTGAGCTAGTTCAAATGTCAAGAATTTCAGCCCTTGCAAAACTTGCTTAGACCAAGTGTATTTATTACAGATGCATTTAGACCACCTGTAAAATGTTAGCGGTTGCCTTCATGCCTGGACTTAGGGGTTTGGTGTATGCCAGCTGCAGGAAATTCGCTCCTCACTAGATTATATGCAAATAGCATTTGATGCTACACAGTGTCATAAATGTCAGGTCCAAAAAGACAGACGGAACAACTACTTATTCAGTGGGCTTGACTGCCAGTAAAAGAGCAGATGCTCTCCTCGTTAAATAATTTGTTGCCAGAACATGTTCAGACAAGACGAAATCCTCCAGCTGGTCTAACCAGTCTTGCTCTCCGCCATGCAGTGACACTCCAAATCTCCGAGTTTGTTCCGCTCCCCGAGACTGGAGCAGCAGTCGGGAGAGGAGAGGAGAGCGTTCAGCGCAGCAGGACGGGGCTGCACTTCTGGGATGGGGATGAGGTTGCGCCGCAAGCTCCTGGGCTCTTCCCTGCTCCAGCCTTTGGCCGCCTATTTCAGCGAAGGTCATGAAGGCTTTGGGCAGCCTCGGCCCGCCCTCGGCGGGGACCGGGCGGGGTCAGGGCCCCCGCACAGCCCCGCAGGTCCTGCCGGAGGGGAGAGCGCGGCCGCCGCTCTCCCGAGCAGAACTACATTTCCCAGCTCGCTTCCCGGCCGGCGCCGCCCCTTTCCCGCCGGGCCGGGCGCACGCCCGGAGCCGCGCGGCGGCGGAGGCACTCCAGCCCGGGGCCCCTGCGCGCCCTCGGGCACGGCAGCCGCGGCCCCNATGCCGCGGCTGCCGCTGGGCGGTCCGGGCGGGGCGGCGGGGATGTCGCTGCCGCGGCTGGAGAAGCCGATCAAGCAGGCCTTCTACAACACCGGGGCGCTGCTGTTCGCGGGGCTGTGCTGCGGCGCCGCCGTGCTCGTGTACTTCATCCTGGAGGCGTTCCTGCGGCCGCTGCTCTGGGCCGTGCTCTGCGGAACCTTCCTGCACCCCTTCAAGACCTCGCTGACGGCGCTGGGGCGGCGCTGGCTCGGCCGCCTGCACCGCTCCCGCACCCCGGTGCTCCTGGCCGCCCTCCTCCTGCCCATCTGCTTCGCCAACTACGGCGTGGAGGCGCTGGGCGAGCAGGTGCTGCGGCGGCGGCGGCTCCTGCTGCTGCTGGGCGCCGGGGGCCCGCTGCTCTACGGGCTGTACTGCCTGGGCAGCTCCCTGGGCGTGCAGGTGCTGCTGGCACAGGCCGCCCGCATCATCTGCCAGGGGCTCGACTACTTCAGCAGCCAGTGGGTGAGTGAGCGAGTCAGTGAGAGTGTGTCGGTGTTCCGCGGCCGCGCTTCGGGCATGCCCCACTTCTGGAGATGCTGTCAAGTCAGAAGTGATTCAGGCGAGTTCTTGGGCAAACATCGAGGCTTGTTGAGGTCTAAGTTATTGAAGTGTTGTGAAATAGCAGCACGGCTCCACAAGTGACCCGGGGTGGGGGAAGGCACCTTAAGGCTTTTTTCTCAGTGTGCTGTGTGGGGTTTTCTTTTTCTTCTTAGGGTATCAAACAGTGCAAACGCAATTGGATGTTAAAAAGTAAACCTGTTTAACTTACAATTGTTACTGATGGTAACAAATCCTGGGAGACTGTTTTTCCTTATACTCTGTTCTGTAGGTAGATAGATAGAACTTCTGGCAGAACTCTTTTACACTTTGTTAGTTATATCTGAAAATACAAAAAGTACTGCATAGCAGAAGCAAGTGGGTATGTGAAAGATGAGAAGATCAGTTGGTTGTACTCTTGTTAAATACTGATGTACAACTGGCATACTCAGATTTCTTAGTGTCAAAGACTTCTCAAAAGCTGCTCTATTTTTTAAACAAAGTATGCCCTTTTCCTAGGTAACAGTGTTCCTGAATGGACTGACAGAGACTATTTTGACAGACTACCTCTAGTGTGAATAGAATGGACAGGAGAATGCATTTAGCCTCTTGAAAGTAAACACTGGAGGAAAAGATTTTCTTGACTTTATTTGGTGCTGGAATATGTCAGAGGAAATGTTTCTGGTCTGTTTTGTCCTCAGAAGTATAAATAGGACTGAGTAGACAGAGATACATTCTCTATAAAGAGGCAAGATACTACCATTCTTACTTTCAGCTGAGTAGTAGCAGATCTAAAGCATGGCCTGGTATTAGTGGGAAGCTTTGACTTGTTGCCACACAATTTGCTTGGTAAGCTTAAGATTTTTTTAAAGAACTTTGCACTGACCTCTTTGTTTTATTTTTAACAAATCTGCAATATTGCTGCACTAACTGACCTGGCTAAGTCGAGGCTTTTATTAAAAGTTTGTTAATTAAGCCATACTTAACACTGTGTATATATAAGGATACTAAAGGAAGCTGCACTTATTTAAGCTTATGACTATGGATATAGTGCACTGCTGGATGTCTGTGCCTGCTCAGTACAACCTTGTTTAGCAGTCTCTGATCCTTCTGGTTGGCACTTGTGTTTCTGGTTTAACACTTGTATTCATTGACTCGTGGTAGGATTTTAACTGCACAAAACGTAGTAAGCTCCCACAACTCTTCCAACTTGAGTTTCTTGGGAAGGTTTTGGGTTTGTGTCAAGGTAACTGATCGCAGAGTTCTTTAAGCAAACCAGCTGCTTTCTAAGCAAGCTGTCTGTGTCTCTTTTTGAGGCCCCATATAGGAGAAAAAAATTGTGGGCTTTCCTTTGTAGATAACTGCAACTCGGTCCGGCATCATCTGTACACTTTGCAGTGTTTTCTTAGTCCAGTTTTTTGAATTTTGCAGTTGACTTGATGTGTATTATCTCAGAGCTGTAGCAGGATAATTTAATTTTATCCATGCTGCCGCGGAGCCCTGAGCTGGATCAGTTAATAGTGTCAGTTTTAACTTCAGTTAAGCGCTTTAAAGCCCTTTAATTGCTGTGTTATATTGCAGGACTCTATTTGCATGCATATGTTCTTCTTGTTAGCTACACAGGAATTTGGAATATTACGAGTTGGTTTCTCCGTTGTACTGCTCTTCTGTGGGCTCTGAATCCTCCGTGGTTCTTTCTGTATGCACAATTCTCTTCTCCCTTTCTGATTCCCTCTCCTGTACTAGAGAAGTGAGTGGATGCCTATCATTAGAATTACAGGGATTTGGAATAATGATTTGTTATTCTCTAACTAAAGGTATTTTGATGGTATCTACTAGGTCATGATACTGAGACAGAAATTCTCCTCTTAAGTTCTAGAAAAAAAGAAAGTTCTTCAAATGCAGCAATTGTGTGTGACAATGGCATGATGAGGTGTGTATCTTGGCACCAGTATGTTAAAGAGCCTTCCTGTCCTGCTGTGCTCAAATCTGGCAAAGCCATTCATGGCGTTGATGAGTCAAGATTCAGAAGTGCCTATGTTCCCATTCGTGGTTCTTAAGTCACACCTGCAGTTCAGGAATTTGAGTTCTTCTATGATTGGATTGTTTGATAGCTAATTGCAAAACGCTGCATTTGGAGAACAAGTTCAAGATCTTAGGCTAGTCTACCAGCATCGCGTTCCCACAGTCTCCTTTCCCTTCAGGCTTTATAATCTTCGAAGAATCTCACTCAAAAAATGTAGTTGGTTCCTGGGCCTTAAATTAGAGGCTGGTTAAAAATTCCTGATCAGTTTCCTTGTTCTGACTCCAGCCTTCTCTGGGTTATTTGCAGAATTCTTATGTAGAGGGCCCTTCACAAACAGCAGTTTCATATTATAGGGGAGGGGAATGTTTTTTGTCTATAGGTTTTTTTTCTTGGAAAGGATGGGGGTTTGTCCCATAGTGGACTGAACATAGTCCTGCACACTTTTGGGCTGCAGCAGTTTCACTAGTTTTGCAGGAACCGTGCCTGTGACCAGCACTTTCTAAAAACCAAATTCTTTTGCTTTGTGGCAAGAGTTCAAACTGCTTTAAGCTGATGTTTTGCACTTAGGTTAATATTTATCCAATGCCAGCTATTCATTATATTTTCTTCTTTTTTTAGAAGAAGAATTTACATGCTTGTATTTATTTGGAAAACAGATAGTTTGTAGATCCCAGCAGATGTAAAGAATTATACAGCTGCTCTATGTTGGCTCTGAGGTTCATCTTAGTAAATTAAATTTGATATAATCATAATGAGCAGAATTCTCTGTACTGAACTTGATTACAGGGCTGTCAAAATCTTTCTCTCTGGCCAGTCTTTATTCCTTGGTTTGTCACAGGTTATTGGTCAGGCTCAAAACTGTGTAGTCACATGTGTGTCAGTGTATTTTTATATCTCTGACTCTACTAGGTACAATTCATGTTGTTCTGGGGGTTTCCATGCAGTTAGAGCACTTAATCAGTCTTATCCTCACCAGGGTGCTGGACAGATCTGGAAATGCCATTGCCCACCATTGCTGTGATTGCTGTATTGGAATATTGTCAGAGTACGTGTTACCTGTTTTGATTGGTGTACTGTCTGCTCCCCATCAGGGATTCTGTGAAAGACAGGGAATGGACATCAAGGGATGTCCATTTCCGCCAGGGAAACCTCTGTTAGTGTAGGCACTGAATGTCAGAAGGCCCCAAGCAGCCCTTGCAGACTGAAATCTTCAAGCATCCTTCCTGGCAAATGCTTTGGGCCCATGTTTTGAGATGTTCGCCTTCCACAGTCCTGTTGAATATCACCTGTGGGGGCAAAATGTTTTGTTGAGTTCACCTGATGGGGCAATTTCTGTTCTAGTAAAGGAAAGGGCACAGTTCTGATTTTTAATGTGCACACAATTTCTATTTCTTCGAGGGTTTCGGGTAGGTGGGCTTTTTTTTCTTCCTTTTCTTCTTAGAGTGGGCTTGCAGGTTTCCAAAACTTGTCCACCATAAAAAAACCCCAAAACCAAAACAAACACCTGAACAAGCTCTTAAGTATTCTTTCTGCTGTTTATAATCTTCTATTATTATGGTATCCTGGCTTATAGATCATAAAGCTAAGTACTGACTGTAATTACATCTTACCAAAACCACAGATTTTGGGTTGTTTTCACAACTTTGCTTGGGTAGAGATAAACTGTGTAGGGGCCACGTGTGGCCTATTTGAAAACAAGATGGGGAGAGGCAGGGAAAGTCTGGGATGTTGATAGTGTTTTCTTTTCTACTGTTGTTTTTCCCTTCCACACCCACCTTCAGTTTTGGAAGAGCCTGCAGTTAGATACCTTTCTTGGAGACACTGAAAAGCATGTTGTGATTTATATGCAGGAACCACAGCCTCAAAGCTGGCACTAACCTAAAGCCTAATGATATATGCTACATAATATTAGTTATTTATTGGTATTTATATGTATTGGTTGAACACAGTGATGTTTTTTTTTCCAGCACCTCTGAAAGGAATGATCATTATGGAACTGTCCAGCAAAATTTTAACTGTGCTCTGTATAATAAAAGTAGAAGGTGAAGAAATTGTGTGTGTTGAGGAGCCATCTCTTGCGGAAGTGTTACCGTGAAGTATGTTAGAGGAGTAGTGCTCTGTCTGCAGGGAAGGAATTTGATGGGCTCTGGGAAACCTCTTTTTGCAAGAGAAACTGGATAAATTTGATTTCTGAATAGCATTTTTATTTCCAGTTTCTCATAAGTAGCTTTTGTATTAAGACAGGAAAAGTGAACTAAAGGAGAGTATTCTCAACATCTATTGCTGCAGTCTTCTGGATATCTTAGATTCAATTTTTTTTTTCTTAAATTCAGTGTTGGAAGTGTTGCAGGATACACTGATAATAATTTTTAGCCTGTATGGGGCAGTGTTGATTTTGATAGTCAGTTCCCCCCTGCCCCAGGGTTCTAGTTATAAGTTCATACTTTCCTCCCTTCAAAAAGGGGTGATCTCACTAAACACCAGGTTTCTGTTTCATGTGGTTTAGTAGTCTGTGTGTTTTAATGGCAGAAGTACCAACATAGGTATATGTCACTTTTGGGGGTTCTAGAAGAAACAGGACGGGCACACTGTTCTAGTCCTTTGGACCTGGGACAAGGAATAACTTACTTGTTCATTTAGAACCTGCTTTAGGTAAATGAAGGCTTCCTAAGTAAAGAGAGGAGGTGGTTGTCTTTGCTCCGAGGTGAAAAATAGTCTTACATATGTGATTAGTTGGAATTTGGTTATTTTCTTACATGTTTGATAAAGGCTGTCTCCATGCTAAAGCACAGGCAGAGCAGTTGCACACTCTTATTCTGCCGGACTCTGCACATCATGGGATGTTTCCTCTTTTGTCCTAATAAAAATGCGCTAAAGCTACATTAAATTAATTTTGGTTCTGGAAGCTGGAGTCAAAATGACATTTTCATAATTTGTCACCTGCCTCCTTATTATCTTTTATATTATTTAGAAAACCATTTTCAAATGAAGAGGCAGATAAAGAAAACGCTGATTTTTTTTTTTGAAGGCAAACACAGTTTGGCTTTTAGCAGTGCATGTAATGTCTGGTGTCACTTCATTTTTCAAGTCCAACACTCTTCTGCTCGGCTTTTGTGGTAGCTTCCTTTTCCTTTGTCAGCCTGCATCTCCACTGAAGAGGAAGATGTAGAAATAGTGAACTGGTGTCATAAGATCTCCTCTTCAAACCATCTTCACTCTGCAGCGCTGTTTTAAAAGTTTGCAAAAGTGTTGTGTAAATACTTGGTCAATGTTTTTAATGATTTTTTTTTTGAGAAAAACTAATGAAAGTCTCTCCAAATGAAAATTTTGTTTTAAAATATTAAAGGAACTGATAAGATAGTTTGGCCTTTTTTTTTTTTTAATTTTGTTCAAAACACTGAGACTGGAAAATAGAAAGCAATTTGAATTAGATCTGTAGTTCCATCAAACACTTTTAAATTTAAAGCTCAGTTAAAATCCCCCAAACAAACCAAAACATAAACCAAACTCTGAAAAACCTTGCCGTATGATTTCCAAGTGGGAAAGGGCAGCCAGGGAAAAAACATAGCTTCAAAATGACCAGGGAAGAGGATAGATCCATAATTAGAAAAGGAAGGAGTTCAGACGCTCAGTTTTGCAGGTGCTGACTTGTTAAAAACTGAAAAAGTTGGCAGGGCACATATCAAAAGAGGTAATTGTTGGTTCATCTTCTGGGTCTTCACTGTTGTGTTTACTTGTGGGGTGGTTCATAGAATCACGGAATATCCCAAGTTGGAAGGATCACTGAAGTCCCACTCCTAGCCCTGCACAGGACCGCACCAAGAATCACACCATGTGCCTGAGAAGGCACATGAGGCAGGTGAGAAATGTGTCTGCTGCTGGATGTTGAGGTGTTGGAGCAACATTCCAAGGAAGACTAAATCATTCCAACAGCTTTGCTGTCTTCTAGAGGGGGAAGCTCTTCTTGCTTTTTCCACTTCTGATGTATGCTTTTGTTGCCCTGTTGTTGGTGCCTGTCATATTTCTGTGATTCTGTTTTGCCATAACTGAATTACAGGTAGTTTTTTTATGAGCTTAGGGAGCTTGGGCTGGCTGGATGAACGTTGAAGCTGTTGTGCAGAAGAGGTGGGACTGCCCAGCTGGCAGCAGGAGACAATGCATTGCCACTTTCAGTAGCAGTGAATTGTTGAATGTGCTCATCTGCAAAACCTTTCCCTTAGAGGTTAACTTGTTAATAGGAAAAAAGGGAGGCAATCGTGTAAATAAAGAATTTTACTCTCCAATATAAATCAGTATAAATGTTGTCAAAAGTTGAGTAGTATGAGCTTGTTCCTGAAAAATGAGGCGAAAGCCAAAAAGAGTGGCTCAGATTTTCAAATTCTTCAGCTTTAACAGGAAGGGGAAACAAACTTTCAGTGATGTTGATGATAGTTCATGCTGTCCTAGACTACATTTTCCAGCACTGAAATTTCAAAGAAAAACCACTGAGGCAGATGTTTGAGTTTAACATAAAAGCTACATCTTTCTATGGTGTAATTTTTCCAGTTGGCAATTTAAAGAGAACTGAAGCCCTGCATGGTTGCCTTAGACACCTCTAAATCTGA
>VYZR01022283.1:15401-29018 GCA_013400675.1 Oxylabes madagascariensis
TGTGGTTTGTCTGTGTTAAATTTCACAGTCATAATAGCATTCTTGTAAACCTAAAAAAATTCAATGTTAATGTTATTCTGTATTTAAATAAAACATTAATTAAAAACCTATTTTAAAGCTGTCATTTTTTGATTTCTGTCTTACAGAATAAGCTATGACTTTTCAGCATATAGAGTGACTATAAAAGAGAAACTGTAATTTCCTATGTAGTTAAATTTTTTTCCTGAGTCCTTATTGCTCATCTAATATATTTCAGTCATATAATTATTACATGTCCAAGGAAATGTGTTTTTTCCATAACTGAGCTCCTTATTAGATATTTCTCTTGCAAAACAATTCAGAACTTTCCATTCTATTTTTTTCCCTACAATGCACAACTGCAGAGACTGCACATTTAGTCGTACAAATTCATGTTGTAGCAGATTTCAGTTTTTTCTTCAAAGACCAGTGATTCTTTTGATTATTTAAAATATGTTAATATTTTGTAGACAACTTTATAGCTGATTTAGACAGATCTGTAAAAAGAACCATAGATCATCATGACAGCATTATGACCTGTGGGAAACTGGGGAACAAGACCATGGGCTACCGGGAGCACAAGGCTTCTCAGACAGACCTTGCTCCTACCTGGGCTAAAGCAGTGCCAAGTTTGTGAAAGGTTCTTTGACATAAGAAGCCTATGGGGTCTATGAGAGGAGCTTGGGTTTGGTACCTACAGTAGGATCCAAAGATAGACCAAGAGAGATGGATGTGTGCAGGATATTGATCCTGACTGTGAAATTGGCTGGGTGCTCCAATACAGACTTCAGTTTACCTTCCTGTAAAAAACATTCTGTGNNTAATAGCATTCTTATCACTCTCCCATTCACAAGAATCTTTTTTTAAGAATGCTAATAATTGGTCTCTTAGAAAGTCAAGTCTGTAGGAGAAAACCTGAATGGAAAGTGAAAAAAGAGGGTTTCATTAGTGTAAAAGCCTTTTCTGAGAAACAGCTCCAAGACCAAATGGGAAAGACTCAGGCAATAAGTAGAGGAATGAGTTTGCATATACTATGTCCTTTAAAAGGTACAGCTAGATGTGGTGCCAAAGAAATGTCTGTTATTTTCTACTAGGCATGGAAAAACCAATGACAAAGAATGAAAAAGAGAATGATATAGAAAGAACGTGCCAGTGGCAACCTGGGACCCCAGCAGAATACTGCTATTGCAGTCAGGGATTAAGAGGCACACAGCAGCATAACAATGTTAACTCAAATGTTTCTGTCAAATTTCTTCTCTTCTGTTTTTTGACACCATCATTGCAATAGCCCTTTTACTCCCATATGGACAAAAAAATCCATCAAAATGTGAGAGCAACGGGTGAACTGAAAACATTTCTACACTTGAGTGATACGTGGCTTATGCTAAGACCCAACTGAAAAGGTAGTTCTCATATGTAACATAAGATTGGGCTTTTGTGAACATAAATATCTATGGATACACAATGCAAAAGTCATTCATTCATATCACTGACATAACATGAACGAGCTGCTTTTAATTGGATGCTCTTTCTTTCCTTTTTCCCGTTATTCCTCTATTAAAGTGTGCAGCGGCTCTGAGAATCTATACTGCTGAAACAAGTTGCAGTGTACATGACACTCACTGCTGTATCATTGCACACTTTTCCAGCACTAACAAAAGAACTAGATTAAGAGTCTGAAAAGAGATTTGTTCCATTATAAACTCAGAAACTTAGAAGCTTGATTAGCTCTTCAGTCATTGAACTCCACTGCAAAAATAGGGCTGGATCCAGTGTACTTTGGATAGAGGGGAAATGCAATGGCAACACATCATCGTAGAGAGCGTTTGCTGCACCAGAACAGCCTGAGCTGAGAGGTGAAAGCTGCACTAGGAAAAGGATTTAGGGAAAAGGAAGTATTTTATAGAAGTCATGGATCAGCAATCTGGATCCAAATCATAAAGGAGCTATCTTCTCTGTAAAACCTCCTGTAATTAAAATCGTCTAAGTTCAAAAGGGAAAAACAACATCTTACTACATTCTTAGTGAAAGCCAGGATATTGGAGTCTCATTACCTGAAAAAAAGTAGGCTGAAATTTTGAAAGTCTCTGATGATAAATATAAAAGTCAGCTTGAAGTGAGCCAAGACTTGACTTTCCTGCTGATAATAAAGTTAAACAAAGTAATAGTTATTTCATTAAGTGTGGCCTGGAATTTTTTCTGTTTTAATCTCTTGAGTAACATAAAAACACACTGTGAGTTAAAATATAGAATAATTAAAGTAATGGCTATATTTACAAACACTGCTACTTCTTTTGCCAGGTCATTTGGAGTGTTCTGCAGCAAAAGAAACAGATGTTGAGAATATTAGCACACTAATATGAAAACAGCCTCTTAACATTTAAACAAGACCGTTTGAGAAAAACACAAAAAATAAACAATCAGGAGGAGGAAAAGAGTGAATAGAGGTAAAAAATATAAATCATGGATGAAATGTGACATAACTGAACCCCCTCTGGTACAGAATGCAAGGACAGCCAGAAATGTCCCCTCAGATTCTGTCTTCTGATGTGTAGGAGAGGGGTAAAGCCCTGGCACCAATACAGACAGCTTCCAGTGCTGAAACTCTCAAGAAGCACCATGGACCTCTCCTAGGGGTGTTCCCACTCTGCCACTGCAACAAGAAGGAAATGAGAAAACATGAACATTTTCTCCCTTGCAAAGTAATTATGGCACACTGCTCTCCAGCAATGTGTTGCTGCCAAAGCTCATGGGGAAGCAAACTTCACAGGACAAATCAATCCCATCCATATCCTATCTCCAAAGGGAAGAGATACCTCAAGAGGGGTGTCACTGCCTGGAGAGATCTGTCTGTGCCTTAGCCCTCTCTGTCCCTTTCCCTGCCTTAACCAGAAAGCTGCAAAGCTGGAACAGGGATAGTCTGATCTAGAAAGTGTCCGTTAAGAGTTCAGGACTACAAGGGATTTGGAGCAGGTGGCAACAGATCATAGTACCCTTGGCACACAGGAAATCTCCACAACTCCTAAGGCTGCTGAGGCCCCTGAGACCAGGTAAACTACCAACCTGTTTGGCATTGTAAACAGCTACAGAAAACCTCCTCCGATGGAGGGAGCTCCCAGCATCATGGGTCTGTCACCAGCCNACATGTACTTTCTCCACTTACAAAAGTCTTTGTTTTTTCCTCCTTAACTTTAAGGCTTCAAAATTAACCACAGAAATTTCCTGTCTAAGAATAAATAAGCCCTAAGCAATTTCATGACACTAAACACCCTCAGCATCACTCATTCACCTTTCTTTAAAAAAGAAACAGCCCTTATATGTCTCTTCAGTAGTTCTGTGAGGTCTGAGGCTCACACCTCACAAAATATTTAAGCAATTGCCTAACTTTAAGCACTTAAACTCACACAGAGCCTAGAGCAGTAATACAAAAATGGGAGTGCAACAGGGTGTAACATAACACTTCGTGCAACAGATAAAAACAATGTACTGTTTCGGTACAAATTCTGGCAAAGAATAAATTTTTCTTTTTAAAAGAAAGATCAATATTTTGAAATTAAATTAAATCCAAATCTGAGCTTGGTTCTGTGTTCTGATACACTCTTGCAAAGTGAATAAATGTCATTAATGTGAGTGTAACACTGACATTAAAAGACTGTGTGGAGATATTTAACTGCCTCAGAAGAGAAATTGAGGAAATGCTTTCTGGTTTTGCTGCTCAGTGTGAGCATTGACTAACTCTAAAGTTATTCTCATTACTGGTAACACCTAAGCACAATAGAGTGTTGAAAAGCATGTCTGAGTTATAGAAGATAGAAAAACTTGATCAGTGGTATTTTTATAGAAGCCATTCAAACATTCATTAGGAGGAATGCCAGGTATGGAGTGTACTGAGGCCTGTAAGGAGCACAGACTTTCTGGCTTCAGAAATTTAACTCTTCATAAAAAACTAGTAACACTTTTCATTGGCAAGTACCTGGACAAAAGCTTGGGTAGCCTGGGGATACTCAGACTAGCATGCAGTGACAGAGACATCACCGTACTTATAAAAAGTCTTGCTAGTCTGGGTACACAAATTAGGTTTCCTTCCATTTATACAATGCCTGAAAGATACGCTATTAAAATTTAACACAGTAAATGATCAATAAGGAGAGTTCTGAGAACATTTGGTGCTCCATATTCTTGACTTCCTTCATGACAGCTCTTCTTTCTAAGTCTTAATCCATCTTCCTGCCTTAGGAAGATCTATTTGGTCTCTCTACCCCTAGAACAACTATGGTAACCACATCTGAAGTGGTTGAAGTGAATTTTCACACAATGTGCCTGTGCTTTAGCCATGCTTTAGTCCTGGGGGAATACAGTATGGGGCTGCTCATCCTCCTCTCAGCTACATGCCTCCTTTTTCTGTCCCTGGCTCGTGCTGTACCAGAAAAACCAGTCTCAGCTATAGAGCTCCTGGTCTGGAGAGGCACCTGATCTTGAGTTATTTAATTTTACATAGTCTTTGCTGAAGAACAGTCAGGGACGAACTGATAGGTGACACCAAGATATTGGCCTTTTTACGGTTCGGCACAGGGACATGGACTGGAGTCCCTATACACAGAGCTCCTAAAATCATGGGGTCAAATTTATTCTCAGCATGGCTGTATTGGCACTAAGGAAGTTACATCTGGGATGAATTTGGCCCTTAGCTTGACCAAATGGAAACCTTATGAAAATCTATTGCTGAGTTAATGACAATGCTGGGCAGTAAACGATTTTCCAGTAGGTTCCAATGCACATGATAATGAATTGTTTTCCTTCTTTATTGGCAGCCAGCCCTGTTTAATCAGGTTGCTAGAAGGCGGGAAGTGTCCAGAAATCCTATTTGCTCTTTGCTCCTTGAACACAGTATCTTTTAGGGCTGACTGTATGTGCACCTGTCATGCACCAGCACAGCAGCTTCTCGTGACAGGTCTGCTTTGCCCAGCAGCATCCAGACAGAACCTCCAGTGTTTCCAACGGGCTGGGGTTGCTGGAGAAGGCAAAACTGATGTTCTGCCAGAATGGTGGCATGGAATAGCTCCCTAATACACTAACTTGAATGAGATACAGCCGGAGATCAACTCTCAGGAGAGATAGGGGAAAGTCTGTAGGAATAAAGTCCCACTGAAACGTGGCCTCTGCCTGAGATACAAAAGCCTGGAAGAAAATCTCATCTCAGCAAGCAGAATAGGTGAAGAAATGCCTGTTCCCAGTGCAGCTGTTTTGCCCTGCACTCTTGAGAGCAATACCAAATGTACAACTGGCTTTGCAGGAGGCTTGCATGGGGCACAGGAGTGTTCACTGTGAATTCATCTCCCTGCTCCAAATTCTCAGTTCTGGTTGGAAGGGGATGTGTTGCCATCTCAGCAGATTTTGCCACTGAAATCAATTTTGCTCTGTCTGCAAGATACTGGGATTCATTGTGTTGCTGTAAAATATACTGGAGAAGAATAAAACATTTATTTAAAAACGATTTAATATAATGCTCCCAAATGTTCACAGAAATGGAATTTTAAAAAGAGAATTAAAAAAAATCCAAAGAAGAAAGGTTTTCTAACAGCCTTTGGTTTTCAACCTCTTTCTTACCACTGAAAGCAGTGGCCTCTGTCTGGCATTTGACTTTTCCTGCAGCTTCACAGAAACTTCAGCTGGAACATCAAAACCCCATAATATGTGCTGTTGCTTCACACTAACCATGGTCTCATAATTATGATACAAATGAATGTATCTTTCACAGCAGTCACTATACCAATAAAGAACTCAATGGCCGTAGTAGCTCTAAAGACCTCAAACAACTTAATGAATGGTAAACCATTCTATCTTTCCTTAATCAGAGTGAACCTTTCCAGGTGTTCTTTAGCCAAATCACTTAAGCAGTGTCCAGGTTTATATATAAACAATGTTCCATTTGCTAGTTTGTAGTTTCCTGTCCTTTGCCCTCTTTAAAATGTGAGATTCAAATCTGCTACTTCTTAATCTCCAGGAATCTCTTCATGACTCTTGTGATCTTCTAGAAAATGTCAGTGAAAGGATTGCAGATGTGCCTTTCCTAAAAAATTACATTATCTGGACTTCAGGCTCTGTTTGATTTTAGTGCATCTAGAGCTTTTGTAGCTGATACTGCTGTTACCTCTAACACATGGTGGACTCTCACCCTCCCTTTCCTTTCTGCAGACAGCTACAAATGAGCTGCTCAACAAATGTTCTGTTTGCTATCATCCAATATCTATTCCTCACTATCATTTTTCATTGACCCTATGATTATCCTTTGTCTGGTGTGTGTGTATATATATAAGATCATATAACATTTATCACACTAACCACATACAAATTCCAGACCTGGACAGTTGTAAGACTTTATTTTATGTGGAACCAAAGTCACTTATCTGAACGATTTGCAGATGTGATCTCAGAGCTGCCTCTAAGTGCAGAGGGAGGAATGGTTACCGTGACCAAGAGCCTCCCACTCATGCTGGAGTGGGACCACTGTTTGCAGTGTCCGAGTCAGCCTCAGCCCCAGTTCCTAGGCAGTAAGATAACCTAATTATGCAAAGTGGGCAAAAAACCCTTTTGATGACACAAACAGGAACATCTATTTTCAATTCCTTCAGGAAAACCAAATGAATTAATATATTCGGAAGTACATGCTAGATTTGAAATGGTTCCATTGATGATGACTCTGTCACTTTACATTGGGGCTCTCTGCATGATTTCTAGAGCATGTTGGAAGAACTGGCAGTGCCCTGTTGTCAGTAGCAATGGGGTTATTCTTTATTTGCTTTTGAAATTATCTGTTATATTTAATTTTCCTCAGTAGTTTCCCAGAATTCTTCAGCCTGTGATTCTACACAAAATGTAGTGTATTTACTACCACCTTTTCTTGTTTATTCTCAACCTTTTGCCTGTTCCATAATTGCAACAACCTGTGTGGTACAATGAGGGCTGAGAATGCAAAAAGTGATTAGCAAGCCTACTGCCACTTAAAGTATTATTTATGTTGCTCAACAATTCACTCTCTAAAATTGAATCTATTTTTTAAAGCTATCTTGAGGTATAGCAGATATATTTAGTATGCATTATAGGAACTCATTTAAAAACCATGCCCAACAAGAAAAAAAAAAATTCTGCTCACTGCAACATCCTTCTTTGTAGTAGCCAGCCCAAAAACATCCCCTGCAATAGAAAAAACAAATTGATTTCAGTTTCCGGGCAGGAATAAACACCAAAAGCCAACTTCGTTTATTTAAAGAAATGCAATGAATATATTTATTAGTGTACCTTCAGCTATGGATGTTTATTTGTGCAGTAATAAAGTAGCGATTGGCAGTAAGAAATGGACCAATTGATGTAACTCATGGGCAGCGCCCAGCAGACACCAAGTAAATCACAGGGGTAATGCGATTGTCCTGAAAAGACTAACATTTACAAGGAGAATTTAGCCTTTAAATGTTCAGTAGGTGTATGGTGGGATGTCATCACATCTTTTCATTTTCCCCATTTTGTTCCGCATGGTTCCCTTTGAGCTCCCCTGTACTGAGTTTGAATAATAATTAGAGTTACCATCTGANCTGGGATAGGTGCCCCAGGGCAGCACGGTGCCCTCCTGTCTGCTTTCAGTCCGCGGACACCGCCGTGTGCCCGCGGAGCTCCCCCGCTGCGGTTCAGGCTCTCACCTCCCCGAGAGGGGACCTCCGCCCGGCCGCTCCCGGGGTGGGCACAGCCCGAGCCCGGTGGCAAAATTCTGCCGGCAGAAGCCTGCAGAGAACCAAGGTCAGCTCTTGGTGTCAGGGCAGGCACCCGTTTTGTTAGCTCTGGTTTAAAGATAATAACAAATTCTTTGGTGTCGCTGAGTCCATTTAAAAATTATTTTTTAACTTGTCGTAGAACGCTCATAGAAAAATAAAATTGCCAAGGTTGGGAGAGACGTTTAAGATCATCAAGTCCAAGCATCAACCAGGCACTACCACTGGAACCCCTAAACAACTAAACCACAGTACCCAATGCCGGATCCAGCCACCTCTAAACACTTCCAGGCGTGGTGATTCCACTCCCTTACTAAAAGGAGGGGGGCGGTGTCAGCCATTAAGGCGTTGAAATGGACCTTGAAGATCTTCTAGTCCCAATCTCCCTGCTATGGGCAGGAGCACTTCTCACCAGCCCAGGTTGCTCCAGGCTTTATCCAATCTGGTTTTGAACATTGTGAGAGATGGGACACTCACAACCTCCCTGGGAAATGTGTTCCAGTATCTCACCACCCTCACAGTAAAGAATATGTAAAAGAATATCCTAATATCTAACCTACATTTTTCCTCTTTCAGTTTTCTACCTATTACTCCTTGTCCTATCACTACAGTTCCTGATGAAAAGTCCCTCTCAGCTGCCCTGTAGGNCTGAGAATGCAAAAAGTGATTAGCAAGCCTACTGCCACTTAAAGTATTATTTATGTTGCTCAACAATTCACTCTCTAAAATTGAATCTATTTTTTAAAGCTATCTTGAGGTATAGCAGATATATTTAGTATGCATTATAGGAACTCATTTAAAAACCATGCCCAACAAGAAAAAAAAAAATTCTGCTCACTGCAACATCCTTCTTTGTAGTAGCCAGCCCAAAAACATCCCCTGCAATAGAAAAAACAAATTGATTTCAGTTTCCGGGCAGGAATAAACACCAAAAGCCAACTTCGTTTATTTAAAGAAATGCAATGAATATATTTATTAGTGTACCTTCAGCTATGGATGTTTATTTGTGCAGTAATAAAGTAGCGATTGGCAGTAAGAAATGGACCAATTGATGTAACTCATGGGCAGCGCCCAGCAGACACCAAGTAAATCACAGGGGTAATGCGATTGTCCTGAAAAGACTAACATTTACAAGGAGAATTTAGCCTTTAAATGTTCAGTAGGTGTATGGTGGGATGTCATCACATCTTTTCATTTTCCCCATTTTGTTCCGCATGGTTCCCTTTGAGCTCCCCTGTACTGAGTTTGAATAATAATTAGAGTTACCATCTGATAAGCGATATGGTTTACAGATTAAGGGAAAGTTTATTTTATAGAGATTAAAACATAGTAAAGTCAACAGATTTTAAAAGAAGTTATCCTGCAGTCTCATTATTTGATTTTCTGCAGTACATCAAATTTTATATTCCTGTAATAAACCATGGCTTTTCCATAGCAGAAGAGAAGACGAAACTGGTCATAGCCTGTCAGATAAATGCATTCTCCACCAGCAACACACACCAGTGATTTTGCTTAAAGGTGTCTGTTTCTCCCTGACGAGAGTCAAGTTTTCACCCTCTCAGTAACCCTCAGTTTATCTATAATGACAAATACAAACTGTGCTAATATTTAAGCACGAATATTTGACGTGGTCTCCCTGTTCCGCGCTAGTTGCGGCGCAGGGACCGCGCGCTGTCATTTTCGTTGTTTAAAGTTCCCCGAGGCCCTCACGGCCCCGCAGGGAGCGGGCCACACACCCCGCCCGCGGGCGCGGCCGCTCCCCTCAGCCGCGGGGCCGGGCGGCCGCCGGGGGGCGCTGCGCCACAGCCCACGGCGCNACTAAACCACAGTACCCAATGCCGGATCCAGCCACCTCTAAACACTTCCAGGGGTGGCGATTCCACTCCCTTACTAAAAGGAGGGGGGCGGTGTCAGCCATTAAGGCGTTGAAATGGACCTTGAAGATCTTCAAGTCCCAATCTCCCTGCTATGGGCAGGAGCACTTCTCACCAGCCCAGGTTGCTCCAGGCTTTATCCAATCTGGTTTTGAACATTGTGAGAGATGGGACACTCACAACCTCCCTGGGAAATGTGTTCCAGTATCTCACCACCCTCACAGTAAAGAGTATGTAAAAGAATATCCTAATATCTAACCTACATTTTTCCTCTTTCAGTTTTCTACCTATTACTCCTTGTCCTATCACTACAGTTCCTGATGAAAAGTCCCTCTCAGCTGCCCTGTAGGGCCCTTTCAAATACTGGAAGGTTGCTATGAGGTCTCCACTCAACCTCCTCCACACTGAACAGCTTCAGCTTTCTCAGCCTGTCTTCTTTTCAACTTCATGGTCCTCATCTGGACTTGTTCCAGCATGTTTCATGTCCTCCTACATTGGGGACAGACTTCTCTGGCTTTTTTTTTCTGTTTTCATTTTTATATCTCGCTCCAACCTTTTTGCATTTTTTATTTCTATTCTCAAAACAAACAGAAGAAGTGCTTTCTTCTGATTTGTTTGCAGCCTCAGGATACCATTCTAAATGTTTTCATTTACTTTTTTTTTTTTTTTTTAATCTGCATATTTATCTGTGTCTTATTCAGAGGGAAAACAAATACTTAAATATTATGTCAGTTCCTCTCAATTCTGCTGCTTTACTGTGATTACACAGCACTATCCGAAACACCCTTGAGACAGTGAAGTGGTTCAGAAGTGCTGTTTACAGCCCCTGACAGTGGCCCTGTTCCTCTTCCAGCTCTGTCTACAGAGCTGATTAAAGCAAGCACAGTATAAAATGAAGGTTGGGGTCATTCGCGCTGCCATCCCGATCAAACTATGCTTGGTCCAGAATTAGAGAATTCTGACTTTCTGGAGATTATATTCACCTCTGAGAGTCAGCTGAGAGACCAAGAAGTCCTGGGCAGCTGGCTACAGTTATCAGCCTGATTTGTGGCCAAAGATGATGTATTTTATTTTAAACATAGTATTTAAATTAAATAATTAATTTTTTTTTTTTTTCCCCCTGAGACTTCATAAAATATCATAAACAGGTAGAAATTAGACCACATATTCCTTGGTATTTCTAATCTTCAGGCAGTTCTGCAGTCTTTACTTTCAGCTGTGCCAAGAAAGCACTGACTGGCACATTCTGCCTAAAGCCATCCCAACCTTAGTGGAAGGCAGTGTCACCAGAAGGGGAGAACTGCAAACTTTCTGTAACTGAGATTAATTTTGTGTGAAAACAAGTAAGTTGTTCATATTGTCTACCTGCCATGAACTATACTGTCAAGTGATGACATTAAATCAGAGAAAACATTTAGAAATATCAAGATCTGGTAGTTCAATTCTGATTTTCTTTCTCTTTTTCACAAAAGTCATAGTATCAAACAGGAAATCATAAGAGCCCTTCCTTGAAAGAAATCTGAATTTCTCACAGGCATGGAAAGTTTTCTTTCCTGCTTACATTTTACATTGTAACACCAAGTTATATTTGCTCTCTTTTTGTGGGAATATTGCACAGGTTGCTGGAGAGCAAGTAGGACTAAACCTTGAGAGGCAAGTTGAGAGCAGATGAGTCAAAAGAATTGCCTAGAAAAGACAAAATTTTTATTTAAAAATATTATGTCCTTTGTTTTTCTAACTTAATATTGGGCTTATGATTTAACCCAGTAATGTGTGATGCTCATTTATTTGATGACCTTGCAAAGAAGTTGTACCCGTTTCCTGTATATGGATGGAATCAGGGGACTTTACAGTGAACAGTAAGGGACTGTGACACCGACCAAATGCTGCGAGGCAGTGTACATTAGCTTTATCACAGTGCCACACCACTGTGATGACACAGCTTCCACACAGGAGCTGGCTCCTCTCCTGCCAGCTCAGAGCTCAAGCAGAATGAACACGTGTCTGCCTGCACCCATCAGCCCGAAGACTCTCAGATTTCTCCAAAGGTAAGAAAATGCATTATCATGCAGAACATACAGACTGCTTTATGAGTCCTGGTTCACATTTGTGCAAATGTTACTGATTTCCATATATTCCTGATTCATCTTTAAAACAACAAATCTTCAGAGTTTAGTAGCTGAAGCTCTGCTCCTAAAATACTGTCCTCTTACTTATTTTCTAGAGTTCATGTGCAGTTTCCTTCTCCTGTAGAATCTGGGGAACTTATAATTCTTGATTTAAAGAGGCTATTTAGGAACTGAGTAACAATTCTACAATGATATGGAGCCATTTATGTCTTTCCTGCTGGATGCTTGGCAGTAAGCACGTGGGTTATGCCATCTTGTGCAATGCAGAACCATGTATTAATATACACAGAAACAATCTGAACTGGAATTCCAGTTCCCCACACTCCCATCTGAGAATCCCAACAGAACAGGATTTTTCCCTCCTGACTGTATCAGTAACCATCCCACATTCTCCAGAATGTTCTTTCAATAGTGTGTTTATGGGATAAAGTTTTCCCACTTAAAATCACTGCAGGAACATTCTCTGTTCATCAAAACAAGAAACCAAGTGGCTGCTGCTTTTTGAAAAGCATGAAGGCATTGTTGTGAACATTGCTCTAGTATTTACAGGGGAAAGCAAAAAATAGCAGCCTTTTAGAGAGGTTTAACTCAAATCCCCATGTGCAGCAGTGTTGCCTCCGGCCTAAAGCCAATGTAGTTTTTGATCCTAAGCCTTGCAATCTGAAGTTATCCAGTGGTTCTACAGTGGTGTTTATTTTGGAAGGTACACAACAAATAACAAGAGGAAGGATATACGAGATAACACAGGGAGCAATAGGGAAAGGGGTTGCAGCTCCAAGGAGGGGGGACCTTTTTGCATGTGGCCTCTGAAAACCAAAAAAATGTCTGTAGATAATATTTGCTTTTTCTATGCTCCCTTGGGCAAACAAAAATAAAGGGCAGAGGGAAATGATGTTTTTTCTAAATTATAGCCCTGGGTTACTAAGGATCAGATAATGTTTTAATCAGTTGATTTACTGAGGAGGGAAGCAGAAAGTTTTAGCCTCAAACTCCTGGAGAAGGTTGTAGAGCAGACCGGAAATCCATGTACTGTAAATGAGAATCTGCTGTGAGTTGGGTGAAATGCTGCAGTTCTCTTCTGGGGGATAGTTCTCTTCTGGGGGAAAAACTACCCACCATCTGAATTTGCTTCCATCTCAGTTGGAATGAGAAGTTAGAATTCATACTCCCCCATATACTAAGCATTCCCCAAAGCTGAGTTTTGGGGATGAAAAAGTGGCCTTATCAGAACATTTAATTTGAGTGAAGTCATAGCATTTTGTCTTCATAAAGTCAACACTTTGTTTCAGCTTTTGATCTGGAAGCTCTTTGACAGAGAAAATGATGGAAGCCTGTTCTCTGAAGGATGTAAAGGATGTATTGCTCCCTCAGAAATCTCATGGATTGTTTTCCAAGCAAGCTGGAGCAGAAGAAGTTAATTGGAATATAACTCTGCAATGATGGCCAGCTTCATAGTAATCCAAAAGCCACTAAAGCATTCTAGTAAAGGGCAGTATTATGAGTGACAGCAGCTTGCAAATCCTTACTGCCAGCAAGGATACTATATTTTATAGATATATACACATATATATATATTTGTGCTACAGTAAAATGAAATCTATTGAAAAACTGTCATATTTTTCAGTAACATTTTAAATGAGCATAATTAAGCATATAAGATAAAAGGCTTGTTAGTACCTGAGCAGTTAATTGTGACTGGTGATTTGTTTTTAGTGGTAACTAGCATTTGTTCTCCTTAGGTCAGCTCTTCTAGAAGATGCCCGGATAGCCTTGCTAAGAAGCCAACAACCAGGAGTGAAAAAATAAGGATGGAAGCATTACAAGTAGATTAAA
>VYZR01022284.1:2582-13160 GCA_013400675.1 Oxylabes madagascariensis
AGTACTGAATAGTGATGAACAGCGCTTGGCAGGTAAAAAAGTTACCATTATTAATAGTTTCCAATAGATGGCTCCCAAAGTACAGCAGTGACAGCGATGCTGAGTACAAATACCAGATTTATTTCAGGACCAGCAATTCTGTCATACCATAACCCAGTGTTACAAAGTACAGCAACGTGGTAACTTAAGCCCACCTCCCACTGTGGGATACTGCAAGTAAGGTATGACATAGCACAACTGAAAGAACAAGCACGGCAACTTTGAGAGCAAATAAATCAACATTGTGCCCAGTGATTATTAAACTAATATAACAAATGCTTATAATAAAATTGTTCTAACACATTCTAGTCAGATTTGTCATTATCTCAAGACATCATGCCCCATATTGGGAGCCAAAAAGAACTGTTAAGGATGGTTATGGTTTAACCACAGCATCTCTCACTGCTCCCCACCACTGGTGGTATGAGGAGGAGAATTAGGAAAAAGAAAAGTAAAACCCATGGGTTGAGATACGTACAGTATAATAATTTAAGTAAAATAAAATAACAATATAATTGTAATGCAAAAAAGGAGATAAAAAGAAACGAGAGAGAAATAAAAGCTAAGAGAACAAAGTGATACACATTAGTCACCACCTGCTGACTAATGCCTGTCCTGTACCCAGGCAGAGATGAAGCCCTTTCAGCTAATTCCTCCCAGTTTATATACAGGGCATGATGTTCTCAGATATGGGATATCCCTTTGGCCAGTTCAGCTCGGCTGTCTGCTCATGCTCCCTCCAGCTTTTTGTGCCGCTCCTTACTGGCAGAGTATGAGAAACTGAAAAGACCTTTACTTGGGGTAAGCACTTCTGAGCAACAAATAAAACATCAGGTTGTATCTACATGATTTTCCTACTAAATCCAGAACACAGCACTTTACCAGCTATAAGGAAAAGAATTAACTCTATCCCAGCCAAAACGAGGATAATGTGGCACTTAGGGACATGACTGAGTATTGCACCTGCTTTGCCCTGTCTCAGTCTCCTCCATACAGAACCCATCCCTAATTCCTTTTTCTCCATTGGCCCCAGTTTTGATAAATCTACATTCACATCTGGTATGGCTGTCACCGATATCCAAGTGATCTCATGCTTCTGTGGTGGTGGTATTCTTGATGTGCTTATGTAGGTGCTCTTTGTGGTGTATGATCCTGCTACACGAAATATGACCTTTTCAAAATATTCCACTTCAAATAGCTGTGAAGTTTGGCTGTCCCTCACACAACTCCTCCATAACAACATGTGAGATCCAGCCAGCTTTCACAGTTTGATCTGTAGCTTTCATCAGCTGCTTACAACATTATGCTGAGCAATTTCTCATTACATTATCTGTATTTCCACCTCCCCTCAGTCAGCCTAACCTCCATCCAGGCCCTAGTAAAGAGCTCGATCATTTGCCTGCAGCCTTAACACCATCTTTGTATCAAGTTAATCAGCAAAAATTTAAAATCAGCAATATAATACACACATCACTGTTACGGCCAATCCCTGAGGCATCCTTCCTGACATGAACAGCTTGAACACTACTTACTGACACTTCATTTTTGAAATATGTTGATTAGCCAGTTTCTACATCAGTATTTTGTGTGCATGAAAAACTGTGCATTTTACAGACCTCCAGCAGAAACTGGAATCAGACAACACAAAGAAGCCTGAAAGAACAATGATTCTCATTATTTTATTGATTGAATATGCCCATCAATATAGGAAAAAAAGTTTACTTTCCAAGTCCAGTCACAAAGAATGCATCCAATCCGTAACTGAAGAAATGCCATGGGATAAGATCCACCGATACACAAAAACAACAACAAAAAAATTACACATAAATCTCAAAGTAGTCAGTAGTGACAAATGGGTAGTATGTCATGGAAACATAACATGCAGGAGGATTCGGAATACTAGACATCTGGGGATTATTTCTGCTGCTTAAAATCTTAGTAGTTGTTACTTACTGATTGCTTTCAGAACAACTCGGTCGTTGAGGTGACTCTGCCATCGAGAATGTTTGTTGGCTTCTTCGCGTGGACATCCATAGGTTGTAGCAATGCATTGGGAGTCAGGAATAGTTCAGATACTCTCAGTAGATGGTGTCCATGAAATACTCATCAAAGCTTTCCCCAAATGCACTTTCCACCAAATTAGCTACACTGAATGTCTGTCAACAGCTGCAACCAAAAACCTACCATTTTTTTTCTTTTACATAAGCCCTTCATAGTCTTCAGATATTAAACCTCAAGTACCAAATTGAGAGGATGGGCTAGTAGCTGCCAAATTTTCAAGAGGAGGAAGGCCTCTCTCTTACATCTATCACAGAAAACACCATAGTGTGGTATAAAGATTTTACCAACATTTGAAAAATCCCTCGTGACTCACCTGTACCTTTGCTACATTTAGATTTGCAATGCCATTATCCAAACTGATATGGAATCCTACCATATGATGAGGTATTTACAACAGTCAAACAAGATTCCCCTGACAGTGACTCATTACAAAAGACTGACCTCTCTCTCCTTTTGGTTGTTATCCATTCTAGTACTTGCTTTTGTAATTTACAATTCACTTCAGTCATTCAAGTGGAACTACCTTTAAGTGGAGACTTCAGTTTGTAAATCTCTTAAATTCCCTATGTATCTACGATTTCATATTACATAAAATGAGAAGCAAAAACATTTATAAGCAAATAAAGAATGGCTTTACCAACCATCCAAAACCCATGCATATTTTATGTTTTGTTGAAGAATACTAAATGGAGGTTCCTTTATTTTTTTTCTATGAGTATTACAGCCTTTCTTTCTCTGACTCTTTTTTTCATTTGTTTGGTTTTTTTGTCCCCCAAGATCTATCCTATCTTCTTTCTCCTATTTATTTTGGTTTTGCCAGAAATCTACATTGTATCAAGATTGCTTGTCACAGCTACAGAAATTAAATGACAGCTCCTTATGGCATTATTCATTTACTAGAAGAATACAACTTTCCTCTCCTTTAACACCCATCAAAACTCCTGCTAATAAAATAATCTACCTCTATGTCCCTCAAGTGAAGCCAGATGCAGAGCAGATTCATGCAACTCGTGCTGCTTCTTTACATTTTCACTAGATTTGGATTTGGTGGAATGCAAGACCACCAACACAACAAACCCACCAAATCCACCAAAAAAATGCATATGCAAGGAGGAGTAAGGCAATGCCAAAAAAAATCATCTCACTTAGCCTTAGAATTAGAAATGCTCTTTATTTAGTAGAGAAACACACGGACCTCCATGGGATCATTCATTATATTCTAAAAAAGGTGTGTGGACTCTATTTCCTTGCTGCAATCTTTTTGTTGTTTGAGTGTAGAGTGAGCCTGTATCACTAGATGAGATGAGATACTTAAAATTAATACAGAAGAATGAGATAAATTTCAGTCAAAGGCCAGTGTAAGTATCTTATTATTAGACATCATGCGTGATGTCTATGGCAAGCGAATGATTAGTGTTATAAATGAAATAGCCGATTCATTTATAGTAATAATAATGATTTATTATGACAACATTAAATTTAGTTCAGCCACAATAATCAATTTGGTAATAATCAATTAATGCAGCACCGAGCCCGGGAGTCGGTGGGGTGTTTCTCAGAGACCAGCGTAAAGCATGGATCCCGAGAATTCACCGAAGTCACACAGCCTGTGCCGCACTTTAAATACAGTTTTAGTTGCAATGATGTAACCGAGTTCATTTTAATTACAAATGTCTTTTTCTTCACATAGTTTAGTGTTTGCAAAGGTAGACTGAATGCGGGTATAGTTCTTAGTTAATTTCTCTGAAAAAGCAGAATTTCCCTCTAGATCTCGTGGCTTAGAGTTCTGAATGCCCTCATCCGGTCTTGCAGCTTGTGTGTGATGGGTGTGCGTGGACGTGCAGTTTCGGAGTACAGTCTGATTCTTAGAACTCTCAGTCCGATACCCGCCTGCAGGGAATTTCTTTTCAGGGGTTTCAGAAGTGATGGAACCGCCTTGCTGCGAGGAGTTGATCTAATCACTGAGCAGATGGCCGCTTTATCTTATGTTCGGGCGTGGACAATGCTTGTTGGCTTGGGTGATTAGAGCCCATTGTTCTGTAGGATCCGGGGCTTCTCGAGCTGTAGGCTTTGAACTTTATATATCTAAATTCTAAAATCTACACGAATTATTCCATATATTTATTACAATTCCCAACTTATCAAATTAATAAGGCATAAATACACATCTGATTTTTATAATGTGCTATCAATATTGAAAATATAATAAGCATAACACTGAATACATTATAAGCATCAAAAGAACCATACAGCTGCAAAGAACACGAATTATTGCGTACACCCAGAGCGCAAACCGAGAAGCTGAACTGTTCTGCTTAGTGTGTTTGCATCACTATAATCCAAGAACGGGACAGCTCAGAGAAGGAGCTGCTTTTAGCAGCCTTAGGCACGCTGCAGATATGGGATCGGCTTATGAAGGATCCCTCGGAGGAAAAGGTAGAGGAGACATGTAATCGTAAGCAGCTGGTCAGGACACACAGTCTGGCTATTCCGTTACAGCTAAATGAAGCTTCAAGCTATAACCGGCTATGGCCAGACGAGGAAAGCATTTTCAGACACACAATTTAAGGAAGCCAGCGCTATCCCACTCTCACACTCCCCATCCCCAACCAGCACCGGGCCGCGGCCGCCCCAGTGCGCCTGCGCACCGCCCGCCCGCTCGAGCTTCGCGGGGCGCGGGCCCCGCGGCCGCCGCGCACGGCCCAGACACCGGCCAATGGGAGGGCGGCCCGCCCGTGTTTCCCTCCGGCGGCCAATCAGCGCTCGCTTCCTCCCGCCTTCCGGCCAATGGGAAGGGCGCTCCTGGGGCGTCGGTCACATTCAAACCGGGGGCAGCGCGCGAACGCGCTCGGTGGCAGCCGCGTCCCGGCCCCGCGGCGGCGGCGGCGGCCTCGGTGAGGGCGGCCGGGCTGGGCCGGGAAAGACAGCGAGGGTGAAGGGAGCGGGCCGGGGAGCAGCGGGGTGAGGGAAGGTGGGTGAGGGGGCCGGGGGGCAGCGGGAGTGCTGGCGTGCGGTGCGGCCGCGGCGGAGCTGGGCCGGGCTCCTCGGCAGCTCCGGGGCTGCGGCTTCGCTGGGCTTCCGCCCTGAGGACAAGGAAACCTGGTTGCGTGTTCTCGCCTCCCTCGTCCCCTCACGGTCTTTGTTTATGCCACATTGCCTCAGCTGCTCCGCTGCTGTTCGGTCTCTCTCTTACTTAGCCCTATTTTGCATCTTGGAGTCTTATCCTTTCTGTGTCTTACGTTAGAATTTAATATTCTTCTGTTTTATTTCTTTGCTAGTGTTGCTATGTTTCCTAAATCGACGGCACTTTTTCTTAGTGTTGGGAGTTTTTATTTTCCTTTTTAAAAAATCCTGATTTAGGACTTGTAAACAAAACAGAAGGAAGATTATGCACTTTTATAGATTGTACTTTTTAAAGCCTGGGTAGGTGCTTCAGAAACAGATGTCATTTTACCTCTCCTCCATAGAGGACATAAACAGAACAAGTAGTGTAATACAGCAAATACAATATTTCGAGACTGGATGCTGTTACTTCTTTTTATTATCAGTGAGTATTGTTGAGTGTGTTAGACGTGGACTCTTATCACCAACCTGTACTGCCACTTTATCCATTTACTGCTCTCAAGTCTCTGTCATTTGGTTCCTTGGTTAGTGGGTCTGTATGAGGGGTTGAAGTTGCTTCAGCTACTACACTTTATACAGAGGTAGTTCTTCCTGATTTTGCATTACGTGTTCTCCCTGTTCCCTGGTTTCCTGTCCCTCACCTTCTCCCCTGTAGGCATTTCTAGATCTCAGTTATGCTCAGTGTAGCTGTTGCAGTTGTGACCTCAGCGCCTGTTCAGCACCTTTGTAACAGCATGTGGCTGGTTTATGTATTCGCTGTTATCAGATTTTAAATATATATATATATATATCTACACACACACACATCAGGGAAATTCATGGCAAATGATTTCGTTAAGAGTAATTATGCAGCAGATTAAGAAAAAATGAACCTCTGAGTACTTGCTTATGATTGAACATTGAAGAAAAGGCATGAGTAGAAAGATTGCTGATAAATCATGACGATATGTAGATGATTATGGCCTTAGTGTACTTTTTAGTATCTGAATGTTAGAGCAAGCTGACACATTTGGAAGTGCTTGTCCTCATTCAAAAAGTTGTCTTCAAGGGGTTTTTTTTCTGTTTTTATTACTAAATAGGAATAGTTTTATTGATTTTGATGAAAACTGTATTTCTGGGAGGTGAAGATTAGGAAAGCTTACAGGGTAAACTTTCAATGTTTAACCCATCAATTTTTGATACACAGGAACTTCTTCAGGATGGAGAATGTCATTTCTTGCCTTTGTGTTCCTGGGATCATCTGAGGTAGTCTGGCCCTCATCCATCTTACCTTTTTGACAAGGCATATCCATTCTTCAGGAGAGTTTTTCTCCATAACACTTTGAACCTTGAGCAGTTAAACAGCACACCAGAAATGTAAGTTTTATGTGTATTGTTGAGACTTAGATCAAATTAGATCAAATTTACATCGAAATTTATTTTTCTGTTTGTCTACTATATTTGGGAAGCTATCACTGCAGGAAGAATACTGAACCTTTGACATTGGTGAGGAAAACGTAAAGACTGTGTTTAAGAAATCGCAAATCCACCTGGGCATTGTTAGCAGTTACAGTTGTAATGAGATACTGTGGTATTTCTTTACATGAGGTAAATTTCTTTTGGTTGTCTTGGTGCTTCAGGTTCCAGGGAAGCTGACTTCATCCATGCTTTGAGGGAGTGGGTACAGTTGAAAACCAGATCTCTATAAGTATTCTCAGCCCTAAAGAGGTGATTTGGAGTATCTGATTTCCTGTAGCCCCTTTTACAGTATTTTTAACAGGTGAAACTGCAATGTGTACTAAAATTTTCCTTATGAAGTAAATAATAATCATCTGTAGAATGGCACATGAACAGTATTTGCTTTAGTAGTCCCCTATGTAATTTTCAGCAGCGTGATCCCCAAAAGATGGGACAGTTTACAGATCCACTCTCAGAACAGCCTAAATTGGCTCTGAGGGAGAAATAGATATTAAAGCAAGTTCCAAACAAGCACTGAAATTAAAATTTATTCAATGTACATTTTTGAATGTAAATAAGAGAGGGGTTCCTTTATTTGTCTCTTTTCAGTGACACAAAAATAGTATTTCAGCTACTATTGATTTAGCATACATTTATGCTTTAGCTTTCCTAGGATTTTGGTTTTTTTTATCGTAGGTCTTTCTTGAGGCTATTTGAGTATATCTCCAGACACTTAAGGTGCTAAGGCCTCTTCATAGTGGTAATGTAGAGGGTGCTTTTGCTGGACTAAGTCTTGGAATTTACACAGCAAAACTGTGTTTTGAACCTACAAAACAACACTTCTATATAGCCAAGAGCAGACTTGGTATTCTTGATGGGCCATATCTAGTTCAGGATGAACATGAAATATGCCTACTTTTGCCTTACAAGCAAGCTCTTGTAAACAGGATAATATTTCTGGTCTTTGCTTGGGGAAAGCTGGGAGACTGGTGCTTTTAAAGACATGCCAGCTTCTGGTGAATAATGCTCTAAAAATTATTTGTGAGACTTCCTGAGAGTGGTGCCTGGTGTATTTTTTAGATAGTGGGGTTAAAGGCAGATGAACTTCATTCCATTCAATTCCTTCTCTAGCAATAATTCACTTAAAGTAGATCTACAGTTTCTAGCCCTCTAGCAACTTCTTGTTGATTTGTTATACACCAGTCCAAGAGGAGCCAAGACCAACATTTTGCTGTAAAACTGAACTTAGTCTTTCTTTGAACCTATTTAATCTTTCTGAAGTGCATTACTTTCCCTGTTTCTGGGCCCAACTGCACAGTAATTAGGGGACATCAAATCCCCTGAAAATGCACTAAATTCACCACAGTTTTTACTAGAATTCTCATGTTCATTAGATGTGTGGGGCATTGATGTGGGAAAAGCTGTTTATTGTAGGCAGAAAAGGAAGAAATCATTAGGGTTGTTTAGTTTATTTTAGCAGTCTTGTCCTGCTCAGATTGCCTAGATTCTTATTCCCAGCTATAAACATGTATTATCTCAGCTGATGATAAACTGTCAGAACGTTGAGGATTTGGCATAAGTTTCTTACAAGAAGTCTTTGAATCTCTAAACCTCCTTTCAGAAACTTAAAAATAGGTGTCACTTGTCTTCATCCTTTGAACAGAGGAGAATGTGAGTTCTTTTCTGCTTGGCCCACTGTGAGAACTAATTGCCATAACCTGTGACAAGGAACTTGGATTAACACTGTGTGCTAAACTAAAGCCAGCCTAATTATGAGTGCAGAATGTGGTTTAATGCAGTAGGCTGGGAGCTATTTCAAGCAACACATCCTACTCCCCATTTTATTCAAATGCTGAATATACCTTATTGGAAAGGGCGACTGTGAAGCATGGATTAGGATTTGGGTGGATCAGTTAAATACCAATTCTTTTTATTTGTCCAAGTTGTCTTCTGCAAAGAACTTTATTTGTATAACTACATTGACAAAGGCTTACCAGAGTATTTGTTACATAATGTGATTGAGTCTCAAGCTCCAAATTACACGAGAGACTTTCCCATGGTAATTCCAATCAAAGTGAGCTACAACAGAGTTCTTCAATAAATTCATTGTTTTTTAACCTTGTGCCTTGCAGATGGAGGAGACAGACCTAAGTGAAAGAGGATTGCCGCAGATTACATCAATCATGAATAGAGTTAGAAACTTGAAAAACAAATACAGAAATGAAGAGAATATCACAGATGAATTTAATTATACTAAGATCTCAGCTGATACAACAGGTATTTGGTTTTGTTATTGCCACTTTTGCAAAAAGATCTTCACCTGGACTGAGTGAAAGAACCATTGACTGAAAGGATTTCAAATTTAGTGTTTCTTCAATATTAATGATCACAAAATTAATTTCATCTCTCCTTATTTCTTAGCTCTCTTGCTTTAATCTTGTTTAAAAAACAGTCAGTAACTGTCTTGCACAAAAGCTTATAAAAAGTGTTTTCTTCTGTACATGTTTGCTTGCTGTTTTAATCAATCTCCTTGTTTTTGTCAGATAACTCTGGAACGGTCAATCAAATAATGATGACAGCAAATAATCCAGAAGATTGGCTTTGTTTTTTGCTTAAACTAGAGAAAAAGGGTGTTCCTCAGATGGATGTTAGCCTACTCAATAGGCTCATTGGTCGTTACAGTCAAGCAGTGACTGCATTACCTGCAGAAAAGTATAGTCAAGATGAGAGCTATGCTCGCATCCTTGTGAGATTTGCTGAGTTGAAAGCGTAAGTATAAATTTTCATTGTGAGAACTCATAATTCTGTTTTGAATTAAGATAAGAATACCTTGTTTCATTAGTGTTTTCTGCAACAAATTATCATTTTGAGTGTGGATGTTTTCATTCTGGTTCCTTGAAGGTAAGAAGCTTTGGTTAGTCAGCTTATCTGTTGTTTCCACAGTACTTGCTGTTTTTGTATATGCTAATAAACATGATTGTTTAGAGCTATTTGGTTTAGAGATGTTAACACACTGCTTTTTTTCTTGGTTCTCTATGTAAAGTACAAGGGAAAATAGCATGAGATCCTTTTTTGAGCTTTATTTTAGTATGCTTCCTCTCTTAATAGAAAAAACTCATCACAGTTTGATTAAATTAGCTGCCTTAGGATAGGAAGAATGTCTCAGAACATCATTCTCTAGTTCCACACTTTGAAAATTAGTTTTGGTTGTGGTCCCTTATTGTTTTATTCAGTCCAAATTTGAGCAGTGTGGCTGTTAGATGTGTTCAGACACAACTTGGGACAGGGTTAAAATTAGAATTTTTTTAATAAGGGGTTCTTTTGTCACTTGAAATATCATTACAGCAAATATTTTGGATGAAGTGCTGTATTTAAACAATGCAGCAATCTAACAATTAGAGCTGAGCAGGTGATCTTCCAGTGGACATAGCTAATCTTTTTCTTCTGTGTTCTTCCCGTTTGACTTTTTGGCATATGGTTTCATCTTGCAGTATGATAAATGTCTACTTCTCTGCACTGCCATTTGCATGGGTCTTGCTGCATCACTGTTAGTAAAAGCATACAGTGTCTGTTGAATCACCTGTTGAGAAACAGGAGTGAATAATGAGCTTGTGGATCTTTAGTATCTTGAAGAGGGAAGGTGTTTTTGTGTAAGTGGAGTAAAGAATCTCTTCCAGAAAGGTTTAAAGATACATTGCAAGATGGTGTTCTTATTCAAAGATTACTTGCTTGTCCTCAGAGCAGAAACTGTGTAATATAGCCTTCTGGATCCTAGTTTGTGGAAATTCTTTTCCAGAATAGTGATCAAGTCGCATGTGTTATCTTGTTGTAGGAGAGTTTAAGTTCAGAAAGATTATTTCCTACGTCCCTAATCACTTGGACCTATTTTCACTTGATCTGTAGCAGATGGTTTGAAAG
>VYZR01022291.1:3444-16327 GCA_013400675.1 Oxylabes madagascariensis
AGGAGAGGAATTGTTTTCAAGGGATGAAGACTATGATGGCAGCATTGGGGACACTGGGACAGTCAGCTCTTGGGCTGGTGTTAGAAGTGATGATGGTCCCAGGAGTTTTGCAGAGGAGTATTCACTAGTTCCCTTAAGCAGACGAAAGCAATATTCTGCCCAGACTTTCCATGAGGCAGTAGAAAGATTTTTAAGAGGGTTCTGAGTTTTGGCACATCTGTTTTGAATTTGGGAGCCAAATCTGTGGAGATGCAAATGCCTATCATCATGTGTTTATCGTGATACAGGCTGAAGCCTGCAGGAAAGCCATGAAGGTTCAAATAGAATAAAGCTCAGTATATTGCTCTTAGATTGACAGACAGCTAGAAAGTTATTTACATTCCAGTTTTGTCTCCTTCATATGTGTTTCTGCCTTCTTCAGGAACTTAAAAACATTTAGTAATCATAAGGCATTAAAAATGGAGAAGTTACTTTGAGTCTAAGCTAAGGTAATGATTATTTCTTCTGCAATTTTAAGAGGTAGAAGCAAAATGCAGCCATTTTTTTTCATTTCTCAGGAGCAGAGTGTCTAATAACTTCTTGAAGCATATTTGAAATTCAAAGCCTTTGTTTATGCCAGTATTTTCTTTCACTAAATGCTTTAATTTACCCTATAGAGGCCTAGGGGGGTTTGGTATTTTTTTGGTATGTGTTTTTTCTTTAACTTGATCTAAATCTAAAAATTGTATTCTACTGCGTATATTTGATTATTCATATAGCAGTTATGTATGATAATGTGAGATAGCTAGAGCGCAACCTGCTTAAAAAATCTCACACCCTTTAGCTGTTAACTTGTGATGTGAATTAAAAATTAAAAAAAATAAAAATGAGTTCTGAGGACCTTATCAAATTTTTCAATTCTTTTTTTTGAGATGGAGTGTGGATGAAAGTAATGATCTGGATTTCTCAGCTGAGAAATTTTGGCTTAGACATTTTTCCTTTATTTAGTTAAGGGCTAGATTTTAGGACTATATAACTTAGCCTAACAGTAAAATGCTAGTGCATGGTTACTGGAAAATGACTATACTTCAGGAACCTGATCCATGCGGATCATTGAAGTCTAACTCCTGGCAGGGACAGGCCCCACAAATCATACTAGATGCCTGAGAATATTGTCCAAATGCTTCTTGAACTCTGTCAGCCTTGGTGCTGTGACCACTACCCTGGGGAGCCTGTTCCAGTGCTCATATAGCTACAGAGTAGGAGGAAACCTGTACAGTAGGCCTTTAGCATTTCATGTTNAAGACTTAGCTGAACTACAGAGATTTTTTTCTGTGTCTGTTAGTAAGGCATTTGGCAAATATTTGGGACACCTGGTGCAGCAGTAGTCAAGCATTTGGTAAAAAAACATTGGGACTATGAAGCGTAGCAGTAGTTGCTTATTCCTTTTTGATATGCCTGTTATTTTCTATGTGGGTGTTTCCAGAAATACTTGAGCTTTTGCACTCAGGTCCTTTAAGGCCTCTAGACCAAAAAATGGCATTTTTTCCCCAGCTGAAGCTAATAGTGTCTTTTATTTGGTCTATATTACATCAAAACAGTGTTGGAAGTATGCATAGCTCAATTCACCTGACAAGCCTGCACTGTGAAGGGTACTGCAGGGTACGATGCAGAATTAAAACTATTATCTTGTTATTATAGCTGAAATACTGTAAGGCATCTACAGACACCTCTAAAATTATGCCCTTGATTATATAAATTTCAGAAAGTGATATGCTCATGAAATTGAGCCTGGCAATGTTTCATATAGTCTTTCAAGAACTTTAGTTTTCAGGCTTGTGAAACATTTTATTTTTTTTTAATAAAACAAAACCCCTCATAAATGTCACCAGTAGGTAGTAAGATACCAAGCATTGTGGAGGTGTCAGCTTTTTGACAGCATGATTCAGTATTGTGCATTTTCAATTTGACAACTATTTAGTTTTTCCTTGTGAATCTGAGATCCTGTAAGCATTTTTGTGCATACTTGTCTGTTTTTCACAAATGATTCTACAGCTGGGATTTTTATCACATATTGAGTTAAACACAGGTAGAAAGGTCTGAAAGATCAAGACCTCTGAGGAAAAATTCTCTCAGAGTAACTTCTGAGGAAAGAAAAGTCTGTGAGGCAATAACTTGAGATATCTTCTAAGAAAAATAGATCAAGGAACAGCTTGGAAAAAAAAAAATCAGTTGTCTCTTGAAAAAAATGGATCAGAGGGGATAGTATGTTTTTTCTTTAAGAATTTGAATTTCTGTGCTCATTTTGCATTTGGCTCACACTTACATGCCTGTTTGTAAATATGTGCGAAGTCAAGGACCTCGGGACCAAAGTCCAGTGCTGCATAGCAGCTCCCATGGGTCCAGAGTTTCTCATGTTGCTGAGACTTAAATCATCATTTTCTTCCAGCATGGTGGTTATAATGTCTCATCAGCTCATTACATGGGCACAGTAATAAAATGGCAAGATTTACTTCNTACTAGATGCCTGAGAATATTGTCCAAATGCTTCTTGAACTCTGTCAGCCTTGGTGCTGTGACCACTACCCTGGGGAGCCTGTTCCAGTGCTCAAGCACCCTCTGCGTGAAGAACCTTTTCCTGTATCTAACCTAAATGTCCCCTGACATAACTTCATGCTGTTCCCTCAGGTCCTGTCACTGGTGGCCAGAGAGAAGGGCTGTGGACTGCTTTGAGGTTTGCCCTCAGCCAAAGGGAAAAAGACAGTCCACGTTATGGAGATTCTGCAGACGTTTGTGTTCATATGTAATGTACTGACAAATGAAACACCTAACCTCTAAAGGCTTCTTGACTTTACTTGAGTCAGTCTCCTTCTTTCACACTGGAGGCTATATATATATGAGGTAAACTTCACATGTGTGTAAAGTTACACTAAAGAGAATCAGGTAACTTCTGCTTATGCAATTGTTCAAATGGAGAAAGGGCTGATGCTTTAGTCAGAGCAAGTTGAAGAGTCAGTCTTCAGATTAGAGAGGTGTTTTTTTTATTTGTTTTGATTTTGAAGTTTTTGTTTGTATGGGGTTTTTCCCCTTCTCTAGCCATCTGTTAAAATACTGAAAGATGAATGATACTTCCATTTGTTTCTGGGACAGGTGAAAGTGACTTGCTCTTCTTTCTCTCTTCATTTGAGCCCCAAATTAAGTCTCATTCCTTTGAGTTATAACTGAGCAGCATTCTAGAACAAATCACATGAAATTTTAAGTTTTGTGGGATTTTTTTTCCTGCATGTGTGGTTTGGTGGTTTGGGTTTTTGTTTGTTTTTNCTCATAAATGTCACCAGTAGGTAGTAAGATACCAAGCATTGTGGAGGTGTCAGCTTTTTGACAGCATGATTCAGTATTGTGCATTTTCAATTTGACAACTATTTAGTTTTTCCTTGTGAATCTGAGATCCTGTAAGCATTTTTGTGCATACTTGTCTGTTTTTCACAAATGATTCTACAGCTGGGATTTTTATCACATATTGAGTTAAACACAGGTAGAAAGGTCTGAAAGATCAAGACCTCTGAGGAAAAATTCTCTCAGAGTAACTTCTGAGGAAAGAAAAGTCTGTGAGGCAATAACTTGAGATATCTTCTAAGAAAAATAGATCAAGGAACAGCTTGGAAAAAAAAAAATCAGTTGTCTCTTGAAAAAAATGGATCAGAGGGGATAGTATGTTTTTTCTTTAAGAATTTGAATTTCTGTGCTCATTTTGCATTTGGCTCACACTTACATGCCTGTTTGTAAATATGTGCGAAGTCAAGGACCTCGGGACCAAAGTCCAGTGCTGCATAGCAGCTCCCATGGGTCCAGAGTTTCTCATGTTGCTGAGACTTAAATCATCATTTTCTTCCAGCATGGTGGTTATAATGTCTCATCAGCTCATTACATGGGCACAGTAATAAAATGGCAAGATTTACTTCTCAAATTATTCATCCTAGATAGATTCATAGATAAAACAAAGTAGCAAAAAGCTGGCTATCCCTTAGAATATGAATGCATCAGGGTTCTATGTATATGCTCTGTGTAGAGGTACATTTTAACTTGCACATCACTGCAGTGTCACTACAACTGGCACCCTTTCTTGATCCAGCCAAGAGAACTTGAATATCTGGATGCCAGAGGACTGTTTGCTCTCTCCAAATATTTTCTTTTTCTTGTCTTCATTTGGCTTCCTTTTCTCAGCCTGATCAAGGATCTGTGAGAGCAGGTGTCCCCATGGTGCTCTTTTATACCTTGCCTACATCTGTAGAGGTATCTGTATTTTCTTCTACTAAGAGCTGACAGGAATTGGAAGGTTTGAGAGAGGAGAACAATCTCAGTGAACTTGGAGACCAGACTAAAATCTCTTGAGTGCAGAGACTGTCTTTTTTCTGCCTTTCCATCATGATTAATTCAGTGGGGCCCTGATCCATGACTGGGGCTCTAAAATAATATAAATGATAGTGACCTGTTGGAGTGAGTTCAGAGGAGACCATGAAAATGATCAGAGGGCTGAAGCACCTCTCCTACGAAGACAAGCTGAGAGTTGGCATTGTTCAGCCAGTAAAAGAGAAGGTTCTGGGGGACCTTAAAGCAGGCCTGCAACAGAGCTGGAGAGGGACTTTTTACAAGGGAAAGTGGTAGGACAGGAGGGAATGGTTTTAAATTGAAAGAGGGCAGGTATAGATTAGATATTAGGAACTAATTCTTAGCTGTGAGTGTGCAGAGGCACTGGAACACGTTAACCAGAGAAGTTGTGGGTGCCGCACAACTGAAGTGTTCAAGGTCAGGTTGGATGGGGCTTTGGGCAGCCTGGTCTAGTAGGAGGTGTTCCTGCCCGTTGCCATGGGAGCTGGAACTGAATGATCTCTAAGGTAGTTTCCAACCCGAACCATTTTATGATTAATTATTTCATTACAGTAGTGTCCTTTCCCTTCCCACGTTCAGCTGACACATAGAAAGACAGTTCACGATATTAAAAACTACTGAGTTTTTCTGTGCCTTTCTCTACAGTCAGTAGACTTTTTTCGCTGCTCTGAGCAAAAAAAACAAGACAATCTTCAGTAAAGGATCAGTTGTGGTGTTTCGAGGTTTTTGTCTATTTGAACCAGTCTGTCCATGCCTACTTAGAAAGACCCAAAGAACCTGTGTCAAAGTGTTAGCTGAAGAGCTACGAATAGCATTTTATTCCTTTCTCCCCACCTCCTCCCCCTAAAAACTCTATTGTTCTTATAAATCCACAGCATTCCAGCTGTGACTTGACAAGTGCCCTGACAGTTGCAAAAGCCAAATCACAGAAGCAGTGTTCTTGTTCCCTGAATTATTTTACGCAGCTAAATTTAATACTTCCCCCCACTCCTCCACCTTTCACTCTGGCAGATACTTAAGCTGCAAATTAGAGATGCACCGAATTAGCCTTCAAACCTCGCAAATGCTGTCAAGAAAGCCGACTCCGTAACGATGTGGCTTTGATACCAAGCGGGTTATTGCTTGTGTGTGCAGCGGCACTTACAAACGCGTGCGTGCTCGCAGCTCCTGGCCGCGGTGCCGGTGGGTCATTAACGCACAGCGCGCACAGGACAGAGCCCCGCGGACCCCGCCACCGCCACGCCGGAGAGGAAGAGTCAGACTTTCCAGCAAACCACTCTCCGTTGGCAGAGCTGTGATTGGAACCATGTGACAGTTTGAGGCAGTGTACCACAGGCAGCCAATTTGTTACATATGGCAATATGATTAATGGTATCAAATGTTTTTATAAAAAAAAAAATAAAAGAATGTCCAAGAACGCTGCAACGGCCAATTGCGCGGAGTCCAAGGCAGTACAAATCTGTTCCATGAATTTAAAGGCAGGCAGATGAGGTTAAATAAGAGGGAGAGAGCCAAGATAATGATTACAAAGTAAGTTTCAAAAAGAAAAGTGTGTAGAATGTGCTCATGAGCAACAGCCCCTTTTCTCTCCTGTCTCATGTCCTTAATGGATATAGGCTGGAATACGTCTCTGAAACTAAACTGCCTCCTGTTCTTAACCTCTCTTCCTGTAATCCATTTATGGTGTCAAACAACACTTACAGGGCAAACAACAGCAGGTTAAGAGGCAAAAAGAACTGTCATTTTGGTGAAGACTGCTTTGATAATGATTTTTTCTTTTTTTAAATCAAATCAAATCAAAATCAAACACAGATGGTTTGTTTCTGTCAAAACAAACAAAAGTGTTAAAGGTACTATTATTGAGGGAAAAAAATCAGGAAATGCAAATATGAGGTGATATCTGCACATCGCAGTATCTTTCTTCCCTGGTCTCTTGCTGTCCATCCTGCTGAGCCAAGAAGTTGTGGCATAGTTTAGGTCTGTGTCAGGTGCCCAGACAGGAGCTGGGAGTCTGCACTGCACAGAGTCAGTTCCTCAGAGCTGGTCTGCAGAAGGCTGTATTGCTCTGGAGGGTGGGAATGGATGCAGGTTGGCTTGTGCTGGTGTGCCTCCATGCCACAGAGCAGTCCTAAGCACCTTTCAGTTGCTGGTGGTGGCACAGCTAAAGTTATGAATTATGCTCATCTAAAAGGTTTCACACATGCCACTTTTCATGTGCTTCTGTGGCTAGCTTCTAGGGCTTCATGTGTATAGGTAGGGCTGTGTCCCCTCCCAACCTCCTTGAGTGCAGCTGGGCATCCTGCACATGATCAGTACCTTGCCTGGGCTGTAGACAAGTGAGAAATGGAGGAGCTCACCTGGATGTAGAAGTGTAAGGTGGGAGCTGCTGTCCCTCAGCAACAGCTCATATACACCAGAGCAGCACTGGAAGAGACCTACAGGGGTCTACATCTTGTGTTCTCACCTAACCAGGGCTGTGCTGGTCCTGTTTTAATTTGAAGAGATTGCCTGACCATTCCTGGCAGTGCTTAGACCGTGCCCCCTTCACTTCCAGACAACTGCATGATGGCAATATGCATTAAGACTTGTGTGTTGGGATACTGGGTGGCTGATGGGATTGCTGCTAAAAACTGTACATGCATTAGACTGAAATCTCAGGGTCCCATGGAAGAGAAACCCAAAGCCCAATGCCTTTTGCCTAATATCTACAGCAGTTGCAAACTGCTGCCTTCCCCAGGGTAGCTTTGAAGGTACAGAGCTGCTAGTCCTGAGTGAGCACAGCAACAAATATTTGGCATCGAAGCATGATTTCTTTTGTCTACTCCTTTTCCTCTTTTCTCACTCTGCTGCTATTATCGATGGTAGCGCAGCCCTTTTGTTAATACCCAAGACTCCTTTGCCAGAGTGCTGTAATACACTGCATGAAGAGCAAGGTATTTATACCTCTCCTGCCTCAGCACAGCGCGTACGGCAGGGGGTCTGATACGGCCTGCTGCTGCATTCCGTATGGCTTGTGGCCACATGGTTCCTCTTCTCTGTGTGTGTGTTTATTATTGTTGGATAATGCTAAGGCTTGTAGTCATGCGGCCTGCCAAGGGGATTTTGAAAGGCTTATGTGGTCTTCAGTCAAGGAAAAGATTTCCTATACTTTGTGCTAAAGGAATCGTGTTTGATGCAGATGCTGAGACTTGCCCTTCAGAGGTGCCCAACTCTCTCTGCCGAGCACAAAGGGAAGGGAGCTGACTCTGCTGACCACAGGAACTGCACCCACCCTAAATTCCAAAAGCGGGTGATGTGAATTCCCCCTTCCCACAGGTGCCCCAGGGTGCACCTCACGGCCCTGTGAGCTCCTGCTTATGAAAAACAGGCTGGCTGTACGTGCCTTAGCATTTTAACAAGACGTGGAAACCTTTGAACAAATTGCCAGAAAACTTTTAGCAGGGCGAGCGTGCGTGAGCTCTGCCTGCACCAAGTGACCCTCTTAGCGCCAGAGAGGGAGAGACAAAGTGTGGCACAAAGAACGAGCAAATGAAAGAGCTGGCTTGCAACTCTGATCCTTGTGGACTTTTCTTGAGCTCTAGCAACAAAAAGTGTAACTCTTGTGATGAATACAGTCCTACTGTTGTATTCCTACCTTCCAACAATAATTTCAATTGAACCCTACAGCATGTGGAGTCCCTTTGCTTTTTAGGTCATAAAAGCAGTATGTGGAGTAGAGACTTAAAAAATGGACTTTTAAAAGACTCCAATGCCTCAATCTCTCCAAGAATTCGACTGATAAATCTCCTGTGTAAAATGATCACATTTTATAGAGAAGAATCTTTGTTAGACATTCATTAGCAATAACATGTGAGCCAATTTAGGGAATGAAACCTTTCTTCTATATAAAACCCACTGTGGTCACTAAAACTAATGACTTTTTCGGCCTACCACCCTTTAATTCAGTAGTGAAGCACGTGAATTTCCTGTGTTGCTTAGTTCTTCAACAATTTGTTTATCTTTGAAGAGCAGGTCCCTGGCTGTGTGAACTCAGGCACATCCAAAAGGTTAAGTAATAATAAAAAAAAGTAGATCAGGGCCATAAATGTGGTATTTAAAATCATGACAAAGTTCTGACTGCATTGAGGAGGTCTGGAAGAAGAATGGTTAATGGGCTTACTTCTATTTCAGCTCATCTCCACATGAGAAGCAGCCTGAGCAGGAGAGAATTGAAAATATGACATGAATTTAAGTGCTCTGAGGCTGATCTGAACCCATCAAAGCTGGTGCAAAAAATTCCACTGGCTTCAGTAGCCATTGGAATACTTGATGCTCATTACCAAAAATAAAAAGAAAGAAGAAGAAGAAGAAAAAAGGGAAGATTAATTTTTTTTAGCCACCATGCAAGAAGGAGCACTCAGGTTCAGATGGGGGGTTTTGTGTGTTTTTCTTTAGATACTAAATTTTTGAACAAGGAGATACAAAGACGGCAGAATTAACAAAAAACTTGACCAGGCTGAAAAACATAGAAAGGCATTTTTAAAACAGCTGACAATGGGAAGATTTACTCTTATGTTCAACTAAGGCAAGTTGTAAAGAGGGGAAAGAGGCAATTGACCTAATAATTGTAAAACAAATTCTGTCCTGCTTTTGCCAAAGCTTTATCTGTGTTTCTGAGGGGGTGTTAGCTGTAATGTGCCTTGCCTGAAGGGAAGACCAGAGTGTTTCAGGGCTGCCTTTCACCTGGAGTGCTGGGGTTTCCTTACTGTTTGAAGGAAGAGTTGGAAACTGCCTGTGTACATCTTGTCCAGATGTGGAGCCAAGGCATGAACTCCTGCCTAGCAAGTGCTCTTGGGTCCTAGAGCTTGGGAAAAGACAATGGGTTTCTTAGAGGTCTCACAGATTTATTTTTCCTTGAGGAATACAGAACTTGAAGCCTGTTTTGTTTTTACATAGTCTGCACAAGAATACAAGCATCTCTGTAAGGCACAATTCCTTAGTGCCTAATTTGCTTCTATTATATTCTAGACAAATTAAGAACAAAACCATATGGGAATGCACGCAAAAGTGTCAGTGACTGAGAGTCAGTTTCCTGGGATTTTAGCTGAAATTTTAGTTCCCAAGTTGCTTCTAAAACACGAATTAGGTTCTTGAGTCACCCAGGAACTAATGAAAATGTTCCTTTGAAATGTGATGGGGAGCTCAGACAGAGCAAGAGTGACACACAGTCCTTGGGGCATGACTGCCCAGAGGGAGTGATGGTAAAGTGCCTTTCATGTTAGCTGTAACATTTTTAGTGCAACTTATTAAAAAATAACATTAACGGCATTGTGCACAGAGGCGATAGATCTGGCCAGATGAAGAGGTTTTAATGGTGCTAAAGAGTGCACACAGTACTTGGAGTAGAGAGATCTCAGAAGTGCTGGAGTGCACTTTGGTCCCTCAGAAAAGTGTGGTCCAACCTCTCCAGAGCTGTGGCACATTGTAACAAGAGCAGTGGATGTCTGTGCTGACACCTACGGGATGCTCTTCAGGCTGCCCTAGTATGAGGAACCCCTTCTGTTGATTTTCCCAAGCTTGGGAAACTCATGTTGAATTTCATGATCCATTAATGTCAAGGTACTGTCAATCTGTGGGCTCTCAGTAGAAGTCTCCTTCTTAGCTGTGTGTTCCTATGGCCTCCTTTCTGCTGACAGGAGATGGGTGATGGAATTGACCAGCTCCAAGTCAATCCAGCAAGAGGAGACCAGGGGTGAAAATTGATTTTTATCTAGAACAGTTTCCCAGTCTGTCTCATGTTATGGCTGTGTGGGGCTAATGCTGGCATGAAGGAAGGTGCCAACCTTTACACCACAAACCTCCACCTCCACCAGCTTAAATCTGTTGCAGAACTGCAGTGTAGCTAAGACCCAGCAGATGAATTTTGGAATATTTTTCTCTGTTACAGCAGAAAGACTTTTAATTTACCCACATATTATGACTTCTTCATTAATAAGGAGGAGAGTAAGTAACGAGACAATGTGTACAAAATGAACAGCTTCATACCATAGCAAGTTGACTGGCGAATTCTTTCATGAATGCTCTCAGTGTGATATTTCTATAGTATAATAGATTCTGGCTGTTCACTCTAATAATTCTGAGCTTCAGGGTAAGATTTTATTTCTCTTTTGAAAGTAATATAATCAGTGGTGCTAGCACAAAATTCCCTGTGTGTTTTTGTGCATCCTTAACACTTCTTGGGATGAAAGTGAAACTTACATTATTTAGAGCAGTTCAAAGAACTAAGTTCCTTCTGTAATGGTGGTTCCTGCTAGAATTCCTTATGAAAAAACATTAACCAAGCTAACTGTACTACAAAGCATCATAGGTATTCTATGTTTGCAGAAGGAATGGGTCCAAAAAGATTAAAAAAATGTTAGTTTCTTTGCACAAAAGACATATTTTAAAAGTCACCCGAGGACAATGTGGATATTTGTCTATCCAGGAATTTTATTTATACTCTATCTGTGTGAACAAAGCTCCTGGAGATGAGGGCAAAGGGTTTTTGGCAAAGCATGAGGTAGCTTAGGACAATAATGATGCAGGCACTAGCATGTGTTTTGATTGAATTTTTTCTTTGCTTGTTAGTTTAGATTCACTGCTCTGCTGAGAGGATCACAGAGCTTCCCTGCCCTCCCTTACTTTCCTCCACTTGCCAGGGGGAGAGGACCGCTCCTGCTGCATCCATTCAACTCCCAAGCTCCTGATCATTTTCTTGATTTCCTGTGAAGCTCCCTATTTTTTTTCAAGAAAAACTTTATCGAATCCTCTCCCTGCAGAGCTAGAGCTGTGTCTGTGGCAAGCCAGACTGCACAGTTGGAGAACTTGCTCAGGCAGTTCTTCCCAAGGCACAGGGAGGAATGAATTTCTCATCTGCTGGCACAAGTGTGTAGCTACTAAGTGGTTCTCAATATTATAGGGTCTGAGTTTTCCCTTGAAATTGCACAAAGTTTCCCACGCAAGAAGAATAACTTCAAAACCAGAATGTGGTCATCTGTGCCAGACACATCCCTCCACTGTCTTCCCACAGTTGTTTCAATCTCTCTAGTGGCAACTATCCTATTTGCTTCAAGACTGAAAGAGCTTTCCTGCTGCCTCCTGGGCAGCAAGGACCTTTCCTTATGCTTGAACAGGCAGATCTCCTTCCCTTCCTCTCCTCAGTACTGTGCTCAGCTATTCGTGCACGTGTCCCCAAGGCCTTCAGGGGACTTAGTTGGGGAAAACAAAGGTCAGCCTGGAATCACTGTTGTGTTTTAGGATGTGGTTGCTGTCCTGTGAACTGGATTTCTTTGTTAGAATATTCACAAACCAGAGTAACTTCTGTGTTTATTTTTTTTTCTTCTAACCAATTTTATCAAGGTTGGAGAGATATTATTAACTGGTTCACAGGACTGAGAGTTCATGAATGTGTAGTAACTCATCACCTTATGATTTTTATCCATTACTACAAACTTCATCTTAGATAGTAGCAGCAATTAAATTAGACCTTGCTGTGTCTGAAAAAGGGAAATATGAGCATCAAGCCCTGCTATTATGAGGACTCATTAGTAAACAAAACAATCTTTTTGATGATTCATGCCTGGGGTTTTAAGGAAAATATGTTTATCTGTTTCAACAGCAATAAAACTAGCAGTAGAAATTCTCCCATCACCTACACACATACACATGATCCCCTAAAACAAACATATGCAAGTACTTAACAGATGGACAAATGAACCTTGGGATGAATGTATTACAAAAACAGAGCAATCACCGTGTTTTTCAGCAGGAATTATATTAACATCTAAGGACTGGCTTAGAAATACTTCGATTAGCTGGAAACATAGGCTCAGTTTGTAGCAAAATCAGATTAGGTCTTCATTCCTGTTATCCAGATAATATATGATTTGTGCTGTAAGATTCTTAGATGGCTTGGATCTGTTGTTGGATGATTTTTTTTTCTTTGTCTTAAACCAGTAGCAGCTTTGCTATCATTTTTTTCACCCTCTGTGCACACTGAGATCCTACAGTAGTTTGAGACCTGAGGTTGCCCTGATGCCCTTGAGGAGTACTTTTTGCTACTCAGCTGTGTAAAATGCCATGTGTTGCTTCTCTTCACTGCTCTGCAGAGATGACTGCATTGCAGTGGACTCCTATCAGTTCACTGTGAAGCCTGTTGTAAGTGTCTTTTTGATGGCCTAAAAGAGTCCACAGAACATTTTTAATAGCTGAAGAGACCTACAATGAAAACTAAATTAATGGCCAAAACAGATCTCTAATCTAAGTATTTCAGATGAGGGATTTTGGCTTTGGAGGCTGCCTTAGCAAATTTTGTATTGTACTGTGGGATGAATCGCATTAAAAAAGAAAAATGAGATAAGATTGATAAACATAAAATCACCTCTGCGGTTTAGCTTGTCTTTGGATCCCTGCCTTTGCATCCTTCTCATTTGAAGAAATGCAATGAGATCCTCTTCACCAATGTTTTGTGTAGCATTATAAATTATAAAAGGAACAG
>VYZR01022296.1:5584-30325 GCA_013400675.1 Oxylabes madagascariensis
TGGCATAGAGCAAGAAAAGTGTTCCCAGTGTGTCCTTGGCAACAGCAGTTTAGCTGTACAAAGATTATTTTCTCCTATATAGTTAGGAGGAATAAAAATCACCTACTACACCCTTCTTAAACAGATGAGGTAATTCAACTGAAGGATAAAATCTTACTTGGAAATTTGCAAATAGGTTATTCTGTTTTTAGATAAATTGCAATTAACTGAACCAGGCTTTTCTGGCACCTTCTGCCTCATCTTGCTTCAAAGAGTAAATCTGGCTTGTGCACAAACTAATATTCTGCTCCCTCAAAGAAACGATGAAGATAACGCTAAAAAAGTTCTCCTTTGAAACATCATCCATTTCTGATATATCACTGTGGCCTGGAGATCACCTCTGATAATGTCACTGTACTCTGGAGAGCATGACCCAATAATTTGTCTCTTTTAGGATTTGTACTGAAATTGCTATCAAAACAGGTAATGTGTGCAGAGCAAGCTCAGCAAACTGGATCATTGTAGGCATTGCCAGAGCAACACAAGAGGAGAGAAGGCATCCCCACAGTGAGATTTAGTGTAGAGCACTGGTGACATTGGAAATTAGAATATCCTAAGCTTTTGATGAGGAAAGAAAAAAAAAAAAAANTAAGCATTTCCTCCCTTGAGCCTTTTGTCCCAGATACATCCAACATGGCCTTATAGGTGCCTTTCCTAAGTGCCTGATGGTGTGCTGGCTCAGGCCGGGCCAGAGAGTCTGAGCAGGGAATTTCTCAGACACAGATCGTCTCTCTTCTCTGCTTCCTCCATGCTGATGTGCTTAATTACAATCCCAGTCATCCTAGTTTCCATCTGCTGGGAGGAGGGATGGGAAAGAGGAGCTCTTTGTCCACAATTAAGATGAGAATAACCCTCTGGCTCGTCCTCTTTTCCTTTGGCTGTCTATGCAGGGAGCCAGCTGCTGCCAGAGTCAGCTCCAGCAGCATGCCTGGAACAGGACAAAGTTATCTATCTCAGATTTTTGTCCTTCTTCTCTCCCTATGAATTATGTCTGCAGAGATCAGAACTGTCACTAGCAGTAGAAGGCTGTATTATAAATGGGAATTAATTAACTTTTAAATAAGTATTTTGATTTGTTCAAAGTGTTTGAGACCTGATGATGTGGTCTAGGGAAGATTCAGTGGGCTGTTTCTTTGCTCCAAATATAATGAAAGAGCTGGTCTGTTGCCAGCCACAGAGGAGGGAGGAGGAGGAAATTAGAATATGCAGCATTTAAGGAAAAAGTCAGATAAAAATAAAACTTAATTCTGTAGATACAGTTTTACTCATGAATTGAACTGCAGTTCAGAGAAGGGAGATGTAGAGGAAGTTAATTTAGAATGACCACATCCTAAAATGGATTGAGGTGGATTTCAGAACATACTGCTTAGTTGTAGGCCTGCAATCGGAGTTTTTCAATCTGCTGCTTCCTCCAAATGTGTGAAAAAACAGCCTTGTGGGTTCACGTAACTGCTCAGTTGCCAGTTGGTGCCTACATCTTGCCCTCAGCACAGTGATATTTTATGCACAGACAAAAAAAGCAGTTCTAGAAGGGAAAAGAGATTTTTATATGAACTTATATTTCAGCAAAGTTATATTTTACACCATCATGACTAAGAATGGGATTTGTCCTAAAGATCATAGCAAAATTAATGTAAAGGGTACATATATATACAGAGAATGTAGATATATGTTATGTGTGTGTGTCTATGCATGTAGGTATGGATAGATATACAAGGTGATTGTGCACAAAGAGTGAATTCCACATTGAGTGAGACTAAGTTTCTCCAGAAAACTTTTTGTATGTAATTCAGATGTTAGAGACCTCATATGCTTTACTGGCTGAAAACCTGCATTGTTTTGCCATATCTTCTGTTAATAACAATTACCAGACAGTCCACATGAAAAAAATACAAGACTCTTTTTATTTTTTTTTAATGCCACGTAAAAAATAGTACTTGAAATTTTCCCAGTTGTAATTTGTGTGAAGGGGAAAAGGCACAGACAAAGCTGCAGTTTCCAGACCTGAATCTTTGCTTATTCTATGTGAGCCATGTGCCTTTAAGAACTGCTCTCTATCCTCATAATTCCTTATTATGGGAAATTGCAGTTGGCAGCAATCAGGTTAAGTATTTAAATATTTTATATTTAATTGAGGGGATTAAATTCACATTTCCAATTTAAAATATTTTCCCATCTTAACTACAAAACCTGGTTGTATGTTTCAAAGCTTTTTTAAAATGTCAATACTGACCTAATGTGAAAACATATTGCTATCTTTTTCTTGTCATTTAAAGACAGACTCATTCTCTAGCAGGCATCAAATAATGTATTTTTTTGATTGGTGCCTTCTCTTCATTCCCCTTCTCTATCCCTTTCCCCACGGTTGACTTTAAGTGTCATATGTGGAGAAAATCCTCATAATGAAATTGCTGGCAGAATCTGGTCAAGAACAGTGATCCCTCCTGGTAGAGGATCATGTCCAACTCTTTTTTTGTAGTCTACGTTTTCCTTTTTATTTTTTTTAGTCTAAATGACTTAGATATTTCCAAGTACAAGGCTTGGGGGAAAGGAATTGTGCTGACCTCTTCTTTGAAGTAAGATTAAAAAAAGGACAGGGAGAAAGTCTATTAAAACGTGGCTGCCTTCCATGCTTTTTAAAAATGTGCTGTTTGTGTGTGCAATGCCTGCCAAGGAGTCTGTCTGCATCTTGTGTGTTCCAGTCAACAGTGCACGCCCTTCAATTGCACCTCATCTCCATTTTCGGGCAACTACATCTCACCTTTTCTCTGCTCTTCACAAATATCTGACAATTTCATCAGTACAGTCATCTGTGCCTTTTTCATACTGATTTCAACTCTCAGGCTGCTGGGACAGCTGAACCCCAGTGCTGTCGATAGCCGAGGTGGCGTGGCACTTGGAGCCAATGTGATGGATTTTGGGGCAAGAGCTGGATTCATGTTGTCCTGAGCTTGACTTTCTTTGTTAAATCTCGACCATTAAAGCCATTTCATCCTAATCTAAAAGCATTAATATTGCAATGCTAAGCGTAGCATGGGAGTTCTGCTGCTTTGTGGGGGAATATTCTCCATGTGGAGTATTTCCAGAAGCTCAGCAAAGTTGCTGCTACCTGGGGTTCCTAAAAGGCAGCCAGCGCAGGAGCTGTGCTTTGTAGGCCAGCACATTCTGCTAATTGCCAGCTTCACTGCCACAGATTGGAGCCTGCAGCCCCTCGCTGGGTTCTCCTGCTGATCCTGCAAACAGAGTGATCATTGATCTCAGTGGAAGCAAGGGGATCAATTGGGAACCAGGAAGTTTTTTTGATTACTAAGGCAAAATTTTGCTCCCATGACTGTGTCCCATTTCCAAGCTCCTGCTGGATCTGAACTCTGCTTCTTGTGGACAGACTCCTACCTCACAATTGCTAGTAATTATGCATCTAATTCAGGGGCAGAAAGACTTACTTCTTTCCTGAGACGCACACCCAAATTGTATCCTGGGTGCACATCAAGACGAGGCTGTGGCATCTGCTGTTTTTTCCGCTACTTTGCCTTCATTTGGGAGGAGTGTGTGCAGCTAGAAGAGGAGTTGCTCTTCATTTCATCAAATCACCATCTGAACCATCAGAGGTCCAGGCCTTAGGACACAGCTTCCTGCATCCCAGAGCATCCCTTCCCAAAGTTCACAGTCAGTGGCAGTCTGATGGCTTTCAATGAGGGGCTCTTCATGCTCAGGCTTAAATCCTCACCTTTCTCCCCTCTTTAAATAGATATGTATTCAACCTTTATATAACTGGTTATAACTAGTTATAAAAAAATGAAGGTTTTAAGAAAAACAACCTGAGAAAGATCATTTGAGTACCGTCTGTTCATAGCCAAATGCCATTAGAAAACAAATGTTTCCAGGTGTTGCTCAGAGTGAAGGATGAAGTAAGCCTGATGGCATGGGCAAACAAGTTCTACATGCTTGGGTTCACCACAGCAACCCTGCGTGCCTTGGGCAGACCAGAGCAATCCCCACATGTAGTGGAAGTGCCGCTCCTGCGCTCCTGGGCCGGAGGTGCTTGGCAAACGTTCACATCCCACCAGGACCAGTGCCTTTGGGCACTTGGATAGCCAGCAGAGCAAACTTCAGCTCAGTCTGCTGCTCACTAGGGGAACTTGTACACTGTCTCTGGGTGGACATGGTGGAATGCCGGTTTCTTAACCTGTGGAGCAAGGATGCAGTGGGAGCAGGAAGTAATAGAATAGCTGGCTTTGAAATTCATACATCTTTGGACAATGGGCGGTTTTCAGAAAATTCGGAGCCCTATCCATCATCTTAAATAGAGGTCAGTTTAAGGTGACACTCAGGGTACCACACTTTGCTGTTATTTAGAGTAGTAATGCTTTTCACTAGCCATGTCCATGTTACAGCAAGTAATGGTGCCCAAGGGGAGTGAATCTGTACAATAAAAAACCCAAGGCTGAAGGCTTAACACCCACTCATACACATATTTCTAGTTTAGACTGCTGTTGCTCTTGCCCTACAGGCTGAATGTCCTCTGGATTCCACATCACATATTTTGGTTTAGTTTCACCCAAAGGGAAACCAGCTTTCCTGCTCCAAGATGACTTTGTGATTGAAATGGAAACATGGTAAGCTGGAATTTTCTGGAGACGAAGCCCTGAGATGAGATGCTAACATGTACACGTCTCTTCCTTATGTCTAAACAGGACTTCACTGCAAGAGCTCAGCAAGCTCAGACTCGAGCTCAGGAGATGCTGAAGTTGTTCTTGTGAAATCATAAACCAGGGATTTATTATGGCAGTAACATAATAATTATGTAATTGCTACAAAACTGGGATTTGTCCTAAAATCAGTTATCCTCTTAGCTTCTCGATGCAGATCAGATAACAACAATTTCATTCAAGAATATTATCTAGTTTCCTACATTAATTCATTCTCTGGATATAATGAAACACTATAACAAGTTATTCTGAAATTCCTCTTATTTCTCCATACTTTGCCTTTTATACATGTAAATGTTGTGGAGATAGATGTTGCATTTTTTGACAATTTTTTAAAATTACTATTCCAAATAGAAAGAAAACAAACTCAACATGGAGTAAAACATTAAACAGGTCACTTCTGGCTTTACATTACTTAAAACTGTAATATAATGTAACATGTCTCTTCCACTTTTAATATTATTTTTTGGCAAAGTAATTTTGGAAACAAACCAAAATATTTAAAGTTATTTTTGATGACAAACTGCACTTTTCCTTACAAGTTGAAAGTTACCAGAATAGTAAAGCATGTGAACAGTTTAAATTTTGATGATTATTGACTTTCCAGTGGAAAATATATTCAGTAAAACTGATTAGTTGCTTCTTTAAAAGCAAGGAGGAAGATAAACAATATTTAGTTGGAAAATTTCTTAGCTATCCAAAAGGAAAAGCAACTACAAACTTTTAAAACCTCCTCCAGGTTCTTCACTATCATTATCTGAGGTAACCTAATTATGACTGCCACCATTTGAGATCTTTGTGATGGGGATTTTTTTAACAGAAAAAAGAATTAGGAATGTGAATTGTGTTTTGTGTATGAAACACATCTTTTATAACTTTCTCCTAATCACACCATGAGATGTAACACAGCCTGATAGTGCCTACTAAGGGTTTTGGTCCAAAGAAGAAGCAATTTTCACTATACAGCTTTCAGATGTAACTTTTTGGGCTCCTATATTAATATATGTAGCTTTATATGACTCACATATTTATATGGCTTCTATATTGAGGAGCTTTATATTTCTCCTGTAAACAGCCATCTCTCCTAATCCATACTGTATGGAACAATTTGAAAATAACATCATTAATGGGAAAGTAGTCACCCACAGAAAGTATAATCACATTTGATTTTAGAAAGTAACAATAAACTGAGCATGCTGCCTGGATCTCACTTGCCGATTTCCCTTTTACAGAAGGATATTTAGGCTATGGATAATTTATAAATAAATAGTATTATATTATTGATCCCTAATCTCCATGGTTACTGAAATCCTCCAGTTGCATGTGTAAAGCAGCATGAGCCAGAGTAGGATGGAAATGTGGGAATCATTACAAAAGACAAAGAGGGTAATTATCCTTTATTTTTCACATTGGCATAAGTGGCAAAGCTGTTTTGTCTTTACATGAAGAGTTGGTGAGAAAAAAGCAATGTTGTACTCAAACACCATAAACCAGGTTCTTGCAAGTAAGAGTGCACTGAAGTTGATGGTGTGCTGGTCAGATTTAGATCCTGATCTTTGTCCATGGTGTTGTTATAGACCTTTCTGGAATGTTCCACTTGTTGTTGTACTGGAATCTGTGAGAATACCGCCAGCTTGAGAGTCACTCTCTTACAATGTCACTTCAAAGTAGTGATAAGTATTCAGCCTTGTACAGTTAAGTTTTAAACATATTTTTTTTCTTCTTGCTGTATGAAAGACCCAGACAACCTACAGGAGCGTTATTGTTATTATAATTATTAAAAAATAAAGCATAAAAATACCTACNTACTCATGAATTGAACTGCAGTTCAGAGAAGGGAGATGTAGAGGAAGTTAATTTAGAATGACCACATCCTAAAATGGATTGAGGTGGATTTCAGAACATACTGCTTAGTTGTAGGCCTGCAATCGGAGTTTTTCAATCTGCTGCTTCCTCCAAATGTGTGAAAAAACAGCCTTGTGGGTTCACGTAACTGCTCAGTTGCCAGTTGGTGCCTACATCTTGCCCTCAGCACAGTGATATTTTATGCACAGACAAAAAAAGCAGTTCTAGAAGGGAAAAGAGATTTTTATATGAACTTATATTTCAGCAAAGTTATATTTTACACCATCATGACTAAGAATGGGATTTGTCCTAAAGATCATAGCAAAATTAATGTAAAGGGTACATATATATACAGAGAATGTAGATATATGTTATGTGTGTGTGTCTATGCATGTAGGTATGGATAGATATACAAGGTGATTGTGCACAAAGAGTGAATTCCACATTGAGTGAGACTAAGTTTCTCCAGAAAACTTTTTGTATGTAATTCAGATGTTAGAGACCTCATATGCTTTACTGGCTGAAAACCTGCATTGTTTTGCCATATCTTCTGTTAATAACAATTACCAGACAGTCCACATGAAAAAAATACAAGACTCTTTTTATTTTTTTTTAATGCCACGTAAAAAATAGTACTTGAAATTTTCCCAGTTGTAATTTGTGTGAAGGGGAAAAGGCACAGACAAAGCTGCAGTTTCCAGACCTGAATCTTTGCTTATTCTATGTGAGCCATGTGCCTTTAAGAACTGCTCTCTATCCTCATAATTCCTTATTATGGGAAATTGCAGTTGGCAGCAATCAGGTTAAGTATTTAAATATTTTATATTTAATTGAGGGGATTAAATTCACATTTCCAATTTAAAATATTTTCCCATCTTAACTACAAAACCTGGTTGTATGTTTCAAAGCTTTTTTAAAATGTCAATACTGACCTAATGTGAAAACATATTGCTATCTTTTTCTTGTCATTTAAAGACAGACTCATTCTCTAGCAGGCATCAAATAATGTATTTTTTTGATTGGTGCCTTCTCTTCATTCCCCTTCTCTATCCCTTTCCCCACGGTTGACTTTAAGTGTCATATGTGGAGAAAATCCTCATAATGAAATTGCTGGCAGAATCTGGTCAAGAACAGTGATCCCTCCTGGTAGAGGATCATGTCCAACTCTTTTTTTGTAGTCTACGTTTTCCTTTTTATTTTTTTTAGTCTAAATGACTTAGATATTTCCAAGTACAAGGCTTGGGGGAAAGGAATTGTGCTGACCTCTTCTTTGAAGTAAGATTAAAAAAAGGACAGGGAGAAAGTCTATTAAAACGTGGCTGCCTTCCATGCTTTTTAAAAATGTGCTGTTTGTGTGTGCAATGCCTGCCAAGGAGTCTGTCTGCATCTTGTGTGTTCCAGTCAACAGTGCACGCCCTTCAATTGCACCTCATCTCCATTTTCGGGCAACTACATCTCACCTTTTCTCTGCTCTTCACAAATATCTGACAATTTCATCAGTACAGTCATCTGTGCCTTTTTCATACTGATTTCAACTCTCAGGCTGCTGGGACAGCTGAACCCCAGTGCTGTCGATAGCCGAGGTGGCGTGGCACTTGGAGCCAATGTGATGGATTTTGGGGCAAGAGCTGGATTCATGTTGTCCTGAGCTTGACTTTCTTTGTTAAATCTCGACCATTAAAGCCATTTCATCCTAATCTAAAAGCATTAATATTGCAATGCTAAGCGTAGCATGGGAGTTCTGCTGCTTTGTGGGGGAATATTCTCCATGTGGAGTATTTCCAGAAGCTCAGCAAAGTTGCTGCTACCTGGGGTTCCTAAAAGGCAGCCAGCGCAGGAGCTGTGCTTTGTAGGCCAGCACATTCTGCTAATTGCCAGCTTCACTGCCACAGATTGGAGCCTGCAGCCCCTCGCTGGGTTCTCCTGCTGATCCTGCAAACAGAGTGATCATTGATCTCAGTGGAAGCAAGGGGATCAATTGGGAACCAGGAAGTTTTTTTGATTACTAAGGCAAAATTTTGCTCCCATGACTGTGTCCCATTTCCAAGCTCCTGCTGGATCTGAACTCTGCTTCTTGTGGACAGACTCCTACCTCACAATTGCTAGTAATTATGCATCTAATTCAGGGGCAGAAAGACTTACTTCTTTCCTGAGACGCACACCCAAATTGTATCCTGGGTGCACATCAAGACGAGGCTGTGGCATCTGCTGTTTTTTCCGCTACTTTGCCTTCATTTGGGAGGAGTGTGTGCAGCTAGAAGAGGAGTTGCTCTTCATTTCATCAAATCACCATCTGAACCATCAGAGGTCCAGGCCTTAGGACACAGCTTCCTGCATCCCAGAGCATCCCTTCCCAAAGTTCACAGTCAGTGGCAGTCTGATGGCTTTCAATGAGGGGCTCTTCATGCTCAGGCTTAAATCCTCACCTTTCTCCCCTCTTTAAATAGATATGTATTCAACCTTTATATAACTGGTTATAACTAGTTATAAAAAAATGAAGGTTTTAAGAAAAACAACCTGAGAAAGATCATTTGAGTACCGTCTGTTCATAGCCAAATGCCATTAGAAAACAAATGTTTCCAGGTGTTGCTCAGAGTGAAGGATGAAGTAAGCCTGATGGCATGGGCAAACAAGTTCTACATGCTTGGGTTCACCACAGCAACCCTGCGTGCCTTGGGCAGACCAGAGCAATCCCCACATGTAGTGGAAGTGCCGCTCCTGCGCTCCTGGGCCGGAGGTGCTTGGCAAACGTTCACATCCCACCAGGACCAGTGCCTTTGGGCACTTGGATAGCCAGCAGAGCAAACTTCAGCTCAGTCTGCTGCTCACTAGGGGAACTTGTACACTGTCTCTGGGTGGACATGGTGGAATGCCGGTTTCTTAACCTGTGGAGCAAGGATGCAGTGGGAGCAGGAAGTAATAGAATAGCTGGCTTTGAAATTCATACATCTTTGGACAATGGGCGGTTTTCAGAAAATTCGGAGCCCTATCCATCATCTTAAATAGAGGTCAGTTTAAGGTGACACTCAGGGTACCACACTTTGCTGTTATTTAGAGTAGTAATGCTTTTCACTAGCCATGTCCATGTTACAGCAAGTAATGGTGCCCAAGGGGAGTGAATCTGTACAATAAAAAACCCAAGGCTGAAGGCTTAACACCCACTCATACACATATTTCTAGTTTAGACTGCTGTTGCTCTTGCCCTACAGGCTGAATGTCCTCTGGATTCCACATCACATATTTTGGTTTAGTTTCACCCAAAGGGAAACCAGCTTTCCTGCTCCAAGATGACTTTGTGATTGAAATGGAAACATGGTAAGCTGGAATTTTCTGGAGACGAAGCCCTGAGATGAGATGCTAACATGTACACGTCTCTTCCTTATGTCTAAACAGGACTTCACTGCAAGAGCTCAGCAAGCTCAGACTCGAGCTCAGGAGATGCTGAAGTTGTTCTTGTGAAATCATAAACCAGGGATTTATTATGGCAGTAACATAATAATTATGTAATTGCTACAAAACTGGGATTTGTCCTAAAATCAGTTATCCTCTTAGCTTCTCGATGCAGATCAGATAACAACAATTTCATTCAAGAATATTATCTAGTTTCCTACATTAATTCATTCTCTGGATATAATGAAACACTATAACAAGTTATTCTGAAATTCCTCTTATTTCTCCATACTTTGCCTTTTATACATGTAAATGTTGTGGAGATAGATGTTGCATTTTTTGACAATTTTTTAAAATTACTATTCCAAATAGAAAGAAAACAAACTCAACATGGAGTAAAACATTAAACAGGTCACTTCTGGCTTTACATTACTTAAAACTGTAATATAATGTAACATGTCTCTTCCACTTTTAATATTATTTTTTGGCAAAGTAATTTTGGAAACAAACCAAAATATTTAAAGTTATTTTTGATGACAAACTGCACTTTTCCTTACAAGTTGAAAGTTACCAGAATAGTAAAGCATGTGAACAGTTTAAATTTTGATGATTATTGACTTTCCAGTGGAAAATATATTCAGTAAAACTGATTAGTTGCTTCTTTAAAAGCAAGGAGGAAGATAAACAATATTTAGTTGGAAAATTTCTTAGCTATCCAAAAGGAAAAGCAACTACAAACTTTTAAAACCTCCTCCAGGTTCTTCACTATCATTATCTGAGGTAACCTAATTATGACTGCCACCATTTGAGATCTTTGTGATGGGGATTTTTTTAACAGAAAAAAGAATTAGGAATGTGAATTGTGTTTTGTGTATGAAACACATCTTTTATAACTTTCTCCTAATCACACCATGAGATGTAACACAGCCTGATAGTGCCTACTAAGGGTTTTGGTCCAAAGAAGAAGCAATTTTCACTATACAGCTTTCAGATGTAACTTTTTGGGCTCCTATATTAATATATGTAGCTTTATATGACTCACATATTTATATGGCTTCTATATTGAGGAGCTTTATATTTCTCCTGTAAACAGCCATCTCTCCTAATCCATACTGTATGGAACAATTTGAAAATAACATCATTAATGGGAAAGTAGTCACCCACAGAAAGTATAATCACATTTGATTTTAGAAAGTAACAATAAACTGAGCATGCTGCCTGGATCTCACTTGCCGATTTCCCTTTTACAGAAGGATATTTAGGCTATGGATAATTTATAAACAAATAGTATTATATTATTGATCCCTAATCTCCATGGTTACTGAAATCCTCCAGTTGCATGTGTAAAGCAGCATGAGCCAGAGTAGGATGGAAATGTGGGAATCATTACAAAAGACAAAGAGGGTAATTATCCTTTATTTTTCACATTGGCATAAGTGGCAAAGCTGTTTTGTCTTTACATGAAGAGTTGGTGAGAAAAAAGCAATGTTGTACTCAAACACCATAAACCAGGTTCTTGCAAGTAAGAGTGCACTGAAGTTGATGGTGTGCTGGTCAGATTTAGATCCTGATCTTTGTCCATGGTGTTGTTATAGACCTTTCTGGAATGTTCCACTTGTTGTTGTACTGGAATCTGTGAGAATACCGCCAGCTTGAGAGTCACTCTCTTACAATGTCACTTCAAAGTAGTGATAAGTATTCAGCCTTGTACAGTTAAGTTTTAAACATATTTTTTTTCTTCTTGCTGTATGAAAGACCCAGACAACCTACAGGAGCGTTATTGTTATTATAATTATTAAAAAATAAAGCATAAAAATACCTACACATATAATACTATGTACCCTACAATTCAGCTTTTCCACACCACTACCTCTATTTTTCAGTTACAGTAATCTCAGACAGTTCTTGGAGCAACAGTGTGGGAAACTTTAAAGCAAACTTCAGCGAAGTTTACTTTTTTAACAAACATATTTTTAATACCCTTCTATATCACTTTTGAACCAACCAGAAGCAGGTTAGTCCTCTTCTAGATACCTTGAGTCCAAGCTGTCTAACTACTTTAAAATGCAAAGAGAAATTAGTGAAGGAAGTTTTTGCCTCTTTGTTGAAATAACTTCGAAAAAAAAAAAAAAACCTCTATTAGTCTCCACACACTGATTACTCTTTGACTTTTCCTTATCAGGTTCTTTTCCATTTACTTTTAGTTTTCCTATTTCTGAATTCAATTTCCCCTAGCCTCATCTTTGTGGAATATTTATCCTGCCACAAGCTATTCTCCAAGGCTGTGGATATCTGCTTTCCAATCTAGCTGCAGAGGTAACTGCTCTGAAGGACATGGTCACCTTTTCCATGGCAGCTACCAGAGGGCTCACTGACTGCTCCTTCTCCTTGCATTCCTGCATATTTTTTTAAACAGTAAGGTACTGCCTGTTAGCCTAGTCAATATTTTAATACTCTCTGGCCACTCTCCTCTGTCTATTTATTAAAAGGCACTTTTAAGATTCCTTCCCAAATAAAGCTTGTTAATGATTTTTTTTATTTCTTTTTCCACTGTAAGTTTACTCCCAAATATGGTATTTTTGGCATGTGTCGTATCTCTCAAGGCTCCTAGTGGAGTGGATACTTACAACTAGGAGTAGATATTAAAAACAAAAATGAGATTTACAAAGAATGTTATTCCACATAATACATTCNTAAGTTTACTCCCAAATATGGTATTTTTGGCATGTGTCGTATCTCTCAAGGCTCCTAGTGGAGTGGATACTTACAACTAGGAGTAGATATTAAAAAAAAAATGGGATTTACAAAGAATGTTATTCCACATAATACATTCCAGAAAAAGTGGCAGAAATGAAAGCATTTAAATACACAAGAGCCATAAAGTTGTTAAACCAAGATGCTTAGGTACTACTGTAGCCACAGAAGGACCATAAGCAATAAAAAGATCCACTTTTGGAACACAAAGTATATACAAGACTATAGAAAACAAATCATTCAGCATGTGGAAAGAGGATTTGTGGATGTTTCTGGCTACAGGAATTCTCAAAAGTTGACTACAGGAGTAATTCCAGAACTGCCATTAAATGACACTTTCATAAAAAGCAGTGAAGCAACAATATACTTCTATCTATGTTTCTGCGTAATTGCATCATTCCCTGCCCCAGATGTCTAATTTCCTGAAAAATTCCATCTTCAGAAAAAAAACAGTGGCCAAGAATCAAGCTGAAATGAGCCCACTAGTGAGAACTGAAAATTGGGGTTTGCAAAGTCAGGTCTTGGGAAAATTACCACAAGATGTATATCTTAAAAATGATAAAAAATGGCTCCAGAAATCAGAAAGACTAGTTTTGTCTTCACGCCGTCCTAAATAAGAATAATAAATTGCAAAATATGTAAGGCTAGATCACATTAGAGAATTCTCATAAATTATATATTACATAGTTGGACATTAAACTGTTAATCCAGGAAAGCTTCAGAGTATGGGTTTCCAATTTCCACTTTATGAATTTTTGTCAGCACAGCTTCCTGCGGTCAGATGACGTATCCTGTCAGTGCCAGGCTTTTTCTCCCAAAATACTTAATTGAATTTTAATGACGTGCAGAATCTCACACACCAGTGCTTTGTTGAAAGGCAGTGGTAGAGACCATTCTAGTTTTTTGTTCCTGATTGTACCTTTGTGATTTCTTACTATATTAATTCTTGTAAGCATGTCTAATTTTCTCACCAAAGACTTAACCACGTGAGCCTTAATTAAACACATTAGTAGTCATGGAACAATTAACGTAAGTCTTCCACAGAAAGAATTGGTCTGCAGGGAAGAGAAGTCGAACAGTGAGTGTACTGTGTGCTAGCACTTTATTTACAGAGGTCACACTGAGAAAACCCCAAATCAAATCAATATCAGTTTGCCTAAAGAAAAAACTATCATGCTTCATGGACTGAGACACTAAAGTCTTCTTCTTGCCTATTATTCTTAATACACAGCCACTGTGCTGGAGCTTAATCAGAATTCATGAAGCTGCTGAAGTCGAGAAAGATTATTGATCTTATTAAAGATGTAACAGCACCAGACTGAGAAGATGGAGCCTCCAGAGGAAGGAAAGCATGGGAGCCTCTGGGAGAAGCTGAAGCAGCTACACTTCACTCTGTGTTTGGCTCACACTGCCACGAGGAACCAGAGGCATTTTTCTTTCTCGGATCAAGAGCTTTAAAGCCCAGGCACAACTGCCCCATGTTGAGCACTTACATCTCCCCACCTACAGCTGCAAATTATGCCTTCCTGGTCATCATCAACAATGTTTTAATTAACTTTGGAGGCTTAATTCCTTCTTCAGTTAATCCCATCTAACGCTACTGGAAACAAAGGAGTGGCATAGGTGTAGCTGGATGGGAATTTAGAAATTGTAGGTTACAAGGATATTACAGATGGCCTAACTTGACTGACACCGCTGGTACTACCACACAGAGAAATCATCTAGGTATACTTTTGTATCCAAAGGTTTTTTCTGTATTAACTCGAGGGTGCAAATTAATTGCTGTTAATTAGGAGGCATTTTGTTTAGACTGACCCGAAATATTTTTTCATTTTTTTCATGAAGAACAGAAAAACTGCAGAAGTCCCAATTCAAATATGTCATTACTTTTGACAGGAAATTGCTTGTTTTATTCAGAAGTAAGTAGAACAAGAGGAATCAAAGCACTCAGTTCACAGAGATTTGGAGTTGGGGTACCCCCTGCTGAACACCTGCATGGTTCTGCTGCTTCACTCACTGAGATGCGAAAAACTGGGTTAAATTTGGAGGGATCCTTCAACCTCAAGGACCAGGATATTTGGAGCTGAATGTCCCTCAGTCTCTCCTGCTATTACTTTTCCATCCTCCCTCTGTATAAAATGTATAATAAATATTAGGTTAGTCAGAGCCCATCCCTTAAGACAAAAACTCCTTACTTCTGGTCCTCTTAATTTTTTTTCCCACTGCCGAAGGATCAAAGGGATGGAAAGAATGATGGCAGAGAAGGAGAGGCACTGGCTCTTGCCTCCCTTCCCAGTCTGAGGAGGACTGAGGAGCGTGCAGCTGGACACTTTCAGGTTGATAACCTTGAGCTCCTCCTCCCCCTTCCCGTGCCCTGCCCTTAGAGGTGCTGCTCCACCCTGATGTTTACTCACATGCACAAAATACACCAGGAGCAGGAACTGGGGACCTCACCTCAGAAAGGAATATAACATGGTATTTAAAGGACTAATTTAGATAGGAAATGAAACAATTCAAATAATCTCATGAAGAAGGTGGTCTTGGCCATACAGCTCCCAAGTTCTGCATTATTCAAGTACCAGGTATTGCATCAAAGGAGGCACAAGTCCTTTTGTTTCCTCCTCCAGCTTTATTTATCTAGGTAAAAAAGCCAGCTGAAACTATTTGGTAAATCTGATGCAGATTAAAGTGGGGGGAAACTAAACCCAGTACTTTTGATAATTACTGTAGTCATCTAAAACATTCACCCAGCTGAACATCACAGTGGTATTCTTACAGCACACCTGTGCAGGCAGGATTGTCAAGCTAAACTGGAATTTGTTTCATCTCTCCACTGCAAGTGAAAATTAAAACTTAAAACCAGAAAGAAGTACACATGTCTTCTGGCTAGCAACCGCTCTTTTGATAACAGGTGACATGCAGCTGCTCTTATCAGAGCAAAAGCTGCTGCCAAGAGAGGTAAGAAAAAATTTTTAGATTCATTTCCCTCGCAAAAGTGCTGCATCAGCTGGGTGAGCTGTGCTGCTCGGAGGAATACTTTCTGACTCCCTGCTCTTTCCAGAAACGGTCCTCTCTATGGTGGTGTGTCCTTATGTGCCAGCCCAGACCATTCTTTGGTTGGTGAGGGGGAACCCCGTCCCCCAGCGGGCAGAGAGAAGCCCAAGCACTTGCTCCCTGTGCTTGTCCTCCAGGAATGCCTGGCAGTGATGGAGCCGTGAGCTGGACCACAGCTGCGCTGCGCTTATGTGCTGCGCAAAGGGCTTGTGCTGTGCTTGAATTTCATGGCAGTGATATGTTTCCCAAAAACCATGGAGCAGGTTAATCCTTCAGTTCCACTGTGTTATTCAGGTAGTGTCACAGATGATTTTTTCACTTACGACGTGTAGATTCCGTATTTAAGATCTGACTTATTTGAGAGTTAATTGTGAAAAGGAGACAAAATTTTCTTTTTCATCAAGAAAATCATTAGAAAAAGGCCATCTCAGTATTAAGAAGTATTTATGGAGTATGCCCCGTTGCAAAGATGAATTTTATTCTGATTTTCCTACATTAGAAAAGCAAACTTTTGTCTCTTGCAACACTGCTCTGAAATCAACCTTGGTAGTTTCTGTGGTGTGAGGTCTAACCTTATCTTGCAGCTGTGGATCCACGTGTGTCAACCCACATGTCATGTATGTTTTAAGCAAATAATTTCATGCAAAGTGTTTTATTTCAAGACTGAAACATTGTTCCAGGACCTGTAGTATAGGAGTGAGGCCAGGTGGGTGGACCTTTGAAGGATTTTTTCCAAGGCAAGGAAGGGACCATGATAAAGCTCTCTCTGATCTTCTACAAGTGATTGTAAAAAGACCAATGAAGTGAGAGATGACTTACTTTAAGATACAGCAGTGTTCCCACTGATAATCCACTGTGTGTAGAGCAGTATTTGTCTTGCTCAAAAAGTGCAAAATCATCTCAATATATTGTCTGAGAGACAGGAAATATTTGTTCAGAAAAAAAAAAAAAAGGCAGTGAAACAACTACAGAGTATGTACTATCAGCAAGAAGTATACTCAAACACTTCAAAAGAGCAGAATTGCCTTTGGTGGGACTTCCTTGTCTTTCCAGAGTAAACATACCAGTACCACTATAACTAGACATCTTTAAAAAAAATCACATATATTTTGAACCATTTAGGATTGATTTTGGAAACATGAAAAAGCATCTCATAGAAAATCCATTGACATGTTTTATTGGTGTGAACAGCTACACATTTTCTCTATGTATGTCACACGTTCAGTAACTCAGGAAGAGAATAAGATATGTGGATACAAAAATTACCTCATAATTCTGACTCTCATTATCCAATTGATTTTTTGTAGAACGTTGTTTCTTAAATAAGCCATGGACTACACCAGACTTTTGATGTACCATTATTATTTACAGGATACTAGTAGATTGAAATCAAGGTTTCTCTTTCCACAGATATATATGCTGATGCTGATATATAACAGAATTTGGCACATCAACTAACTTAATTGTTTTTCTTAAAAGCCTGTCATGTAAATACAATAAGCAAGTCCTTTTCTCTCCTGAATCTGTTTGAATTTGTAGTAGTGTCCTTATATAATCAATGTTTTTTCTCCTAAAGATTCAGGTTTCCTTGTTTGGCAGAATACTTTTAATTAAGGCACACCCATAAACACTGGAATGTTGGGAGGATGATGTTTTTTTGGAGCTGCTGCTGCATGCTTTTGAGTATGCTACACATCTTGAAAGAAAATGGTGGTTTCAAGATAAACCTAAATGTCTTATAACAGCTTTTTCTGTACTTTTAATTTATGCTTCTTTTGAACATGTTAAATTTTAGTTTATATGTAGGCTCAGCCCAGTACTTTTCTACCAAGTGTGAAGGGGAGTGATGCACTACAGGCTGTAATTTAGGGGCAGGTTGGAACTGCCTGAAATATGCGTATCTTCATAATTTATTCCTAAAATGCTATTATTACCTGAACTCTCTGTAGTTTCAGCACTAAATATCCTTTCCTTCCCTCTGCACTGGGGTGGAAAGGCGGTGGGAGGGAAGCAAAGTTATTTTTACTTCTGTGGCTGCCAAGCTGCGTGCCAGAGGCTCCATGAGCCCACGCAAGCTGGGGGATAGAGCCGGGCTGCCAAGGGCTGTGCAAGCTCTGGGCAAAGCAGGGATTTTCCAAATACTAAGGCATCCTCAGAGAGATGGTGTTGGACTACGGGCACACTCAAAGCCAATACACAATTACTAAAAGCCTACTTGCCTACTGTAAACATTTAAAAGTGATGTGTGCATTAATGTGGTGTTCAGATGTCCCAGCAATGTCCATTCCATGCATGGAATCCAATGCCTCTATCAAAGGACCAAAGTGATCCCACCCCTGCATGTATTACTGTTTCTAAATACATTACTATTGCAAAAACTCAGCCAGTGGGATCTTTGCTCTCATAAACTTTATGGTTATTTTTACATAGTGGCAAAGTCCCTCCAGTACAGCTATTTAAGTTCTTAAGAGTTTCTATGAGACTAATGCCAATTAAAATTCTTTATTTGCATATATTATAGTGGGATATTTTTAGTGTTGTTAGTATAGCTAGCTTGTATATACAGCAAATAGCAACAAAATAAAGAAATTTAAATGTAATGAACTGTTTGAGGGGAATTTGTTAATGAGAATACTTCCCTGGAAAGCTTGCTGCTTGAAAGAAGGAAAGCTCTTTTATCTGGGAACGTAAACTTCCACTGGACGATATGTTCCAGATTTTTGGACTATTGGATGGACAAGGTGAGCTTCTAAATCTTCCCTATTCCATGTATTTGATCATGCCACTGCTAAAATTAGGCAGCAAGAAGCTTAATTTATAGTAAGGCAAGAATGATAAGCAGATAATGACATTTACACAGCAGTTATGGGCTGTTTATCCACAGGGCTATTGAGGGAATGGGCAAATGCCTGGGAGCTGGAAAAACACTAACAGCAAAGGTGGACTTCCACTTGCATAAAGCACAGGAATAGGTCTTCTGATTTTATTTTCAAAATCTCTTCGTGTAAATTCAATTATTACTATTGACAGGGAGCAACAATTTTGAAAATGTCATCTTGTTGTCATCTACACAGACACATATTTCCTGAGTGGCAGAAGACAAAAACTGACTCTATGAAAGTTGCTTGAAAACGAATCAGTTTCTACACAAATCCAAGATAATATTTAATTTTTGTCACCGTCCAAAGATTTGAGTATTATTTGGACATGAGACAGGAAACAGTTTCAAAATTTTTACATATCTGTCATATTGATTCAAATTATTTAATGGCTTCTCCATGTTTATAACCTAAAAGTATGTTTAATTTATAAATACAAACATTTAATTTAAATAATGCTATCCTGAAATCAGCTTCACACACCTCTGCCTCTTCCTATCGATGTTATCAGTTCTTTCTTTTTCAAGAGAAAATCTAATTAACAAATCTATGTTCTTTCTCCTTTCATTCACTCTCCCACTCTCTTTTCTCACTCCCAACTCCTTTTCCTGGAATTCTTATCAGATTTTCATTTAATTCCTCCCCCTTTACCAGTAATCCTGTAATTTTCTATTTGTAGGGTTTCTTTTCCTTGTTCTGTGTTTCTCATAACTCTTCACAAACATCCCAGTATACATGGAATATCTGTCTCATCCATATTTTTTAAATCCTACATTTGACCTAATTTCCCTCTCATATTTCTGCTGAGTTTCCTCCTTTCTGTAAGTTTTAAAATAAAATAATGCATTGCTTGAAACTATGACCTCAGATGGCTTTCTGCCAACTTCACCTTTTCCCAAGTTGTCTTTAATTTCATCTGTGTACACCCCACTCAGCTCTTCTGATTATTAGTGATGTGACCAAATCTCAGAACTCCTTCCACCTCCACAGCCTGTGATTTTATTGATCATACTGTGACTCAGAAATATGGTCCACTCTTGACTCACCATTGAAAAGACAGAAAGGGGGTTTTTTGTTTTCTTGTTTCCTTTTTCAAATTATTGCCAATTCCTTAACCTTTCTCTCACCTGTGGGAGATCTCCATCCCGAATTTCAACAGATACCTCACCAGGCTCTTTTTTTAGCTCTTATTATTCTACTTGTGTGGTTTTCTAGGTGATTTCTTCCAATTTCATCAATGCAACTGTCATATCTAGAATGCAACTTCTCCACTTTTCATTACCCATACCTGATTTCCCCTTGAGCCTAAAACACTGAAGTCAAGACACCTTTCCTGAATGTTCTCTCTGATTTTATCTGCCTCTCTCGGTATCCTTTCCTGGCACTCACTTCCCTTCAGTGCCATTTTTAATAGAAGTTAGGAGCATCCATTGGACACTCATCTATAATCTTATCGTGTCTTACTGTGCAGTTTGTTGTTCCAAGCTGACAATGCCATTTTCAGTTGCCTTTACATCTTTGTCTCTCAGAAGTTCTTTCATATATATNATAGAAGTTAGGAGCATCCATTGGACACTCATCTATAATCTTATCTTGTGTCTTACTGTGCAGTTTGTTGTTCCAAGCTGACAATGCCATTTTCAGTTGCCTTTACATCTTTGTCTCTCAGAAGTTCTTTCATATATATTTTCGGCTTTTTTCTAGAAAATTTTGCCCAAAATAGACTTTAAAAAAGACCATGAAGCCTTCCTTCAAAGTTATTTCAAATCCCACTGCTTTCATGATGCATTCAGGAAACAGAATTGACAGGAGGCTGTGGCATTTTCAGTGGGGAGTGCTTGCTTTAATTTATTTGCAGATTTTTAAACGTAATGTGTGCTACATTTTACGGTATAAACACCTCTTGCTCTCAGTGTTAAATTATGTGATGGCGAAAAAGTAATTAAGTTTGAAGATGTCAGACGGTTTGATACATCAGTATTGTCAACTCATTTCATAGCACTGAAATACTGTAAAAATGTAGCTTGAAAACAAATATTTGCCATATTGCACGCTTCTATCAGCATCTTTTCACAATCAGGATTTCACCCTTATTTTTAGTGATGTAGATAGGGATTCACATTGCTGCCAGTCAGAACTGTCTACATCAGGACAGGAAAAGGGGATGGAGAAGTATTTATTTTCTGTGTATATACAATGCCAGACATAATAGGATCACAAGTAACTAATAGGTAAGAAAACAGTTGAAATAGAGTTGGTTAGCAAATATTTTGAATTTAATTTCTTAAAGGTGTGAGAATCCCAGACCATTTCTGATCAGCATATTCTAATTTTATATAAACCAAAAAATTACCAAATACACAAAGCTCAAGCCCACTGGATTGCATGACTTATAAATCACTTCAAGAGAGTTAAGTGTGAAAGGTGATATGAAAGTGCGAGTTGTTAACCACCGTCACAGCTGACTGAGCGTTTTGTTTATTCTCTAACCAGATTCTGCTTTGGGAGTCTGTACCACAACTAATTAACCATAATGCTTTATAATTGTATAAACAGAATATATAACAGATCTTTATGATATATAATTAATTCTGCCCGTAAGGAAAGCTTTTATAAGTCAAACCATGTGCTGTTGGAGAACTGCCTCTTTATGTTCTCCCTCACAAGGCAGGTATATTGCCCTGCCAGCAGAGCTCTGGGAACATTCTAGAAAATCATGTTCGTTAAGGCCAGCCAGGTGTTTTCTTGCAGACTGACTACTGGGAGCTCCATCTCTGGAACTGAGGTGGTTGCAGCTGCCTCTGCTCCTTCCTTTATGCAGACTGCAGTGAGGAAAGGCACTTTGGTACAGAAAATTTTCTGGTTTTAAAGATCAAACTCACTTGCTGTTGTCAGGCATTAGTTATTTGTTTCATCTTGAGTTTTGTCAGCCTTACTTTTCTGTATTTTTTTGTGTATTAAATTCCAAGCTGAACTCAATCATTGCTGCAAGACCAGAACAAGAACCCAGACAAACACAAATAATTTGGTTTTGGGTTATGACCCATGAATAAGCACCACTCAGTATGGTTAGAGGATGGCCATTCTCCCATCTGCTGTTCAATGTGCTTGTCCTTCCTGTGGAAAAAAAAGAAAACAACAACAAATGGACACACACAAGTTCGGGAGACCTGGGAGATCAGACACCTGATTTCACTATATGAAGACCTTCTTTCTTGAAGTGACAGAAAAGACAACATCCATCTCTAAGACCTGTTCAATCAAAGGGGTGAGTCACCCTTACATTGGGTCTGTAGCTTTGTGTGTCCCCAGCCAGAGCTGGTAGGAAAATCTTGAAACACCAGGCTTAGGAGAGCTGAGAGTACAGTGAAAGACTCCACAAGAACGCAGAGAAACCCTGTCTTTGGAAAATGCTAATCAGAGCCAGCAAATTTCCAAGCATCCCACGATGAGAAACTCATCCACCTAGTACTCTGCTGACGGTCTAGTAGGAGATCCATTTCTAAGGACCGCTGTGCCTTGGGAGATCCATTTCTAAGGACCACTGTGCCCTGCGATGTTGGCTCACCCTTTGGACATCTTAAATGTACATAATAAAAGAAGTTAATATGAAGATAAGTTGTTTGCTGGAAGAAAAAAAAAAAAGAGCAGAAGCCTCCTTGATTTAGCCCTCACTTGACTGAATGGGAGGCACAGGTTCACATTACACTCCTTTGGAATGATAATCACACCCTTCTTTGAGGCTGACACACCACTGGGAGGATTATCTTTGCAGGGCAGCCCAGATCCTTCTCACAGATAAAGCTGCTGTATCTGAAAAGTATTTGGCAGAACTGTCACCATACACACAAACAGAAGAGCTGACTCCTAACCTCAGAGGCTTGGTATGGGGAGGAGTCTGCATCAGCTCCTGTGCCCTCCAGATCAACTCTACAGATCACCTATGTAACTTGAAGAAAACAGTTTCCTTGGGGAGCTTTGAGGTGGTTTTATTAATGGCTTTCCAAACCTCTTCAGGTAATAATTTCAAGATAACAAGCTTTTTCTTCACCCATTGCTTTCCCACCCACATCCACTTCCTAATCTACAGCTTTTTCTGTCGCCTTGTGAGCTAAGAAGTCACCAAAAAATTCTTTTTTTCGCTTTTCTTTCCAAAATTAAGAGATACTGCTTCTTCTACTTTTGCATGATCAACTGCACTTATTATTCCTTTTTTCTAGACACCTTATGAGTTATGTCACATATCACCATTTTTCCAGATCCATTTTCTGTTTAACATTCCTGTCTATTTGTAGAGCCAAAGCCATAACTCAGTACTATAGGAGAAGGCCTTGCCCTTGAGACCTTTCATCATGGGCTTGTAATAACTGAGCAATTACATCAAAGAGTTCAGTTTCTGCACGATGACACTGATTCCCACTATTAATTGGAATGTCCTATCTCCACCAGTAGTGGTTACATTGTATCTCAAGCATCAGGGGAAATAGTACATGTCTACATCTACTTTTCTTCAAGTAACCTGTGTGCTTTTTGTCATTTAAGACGAAAAAGAATCTGAATAAATTATCAAATAGATGTGCTTCATTGGAACTGCTCTGATCTCTCAGAGAAAGAACTCTATGGCTAAATAATGCTTATAGATAGATTTGCCAAACAATGCTTTTCTTTCCAAGGACCCACAAATCTCAGAGTACTTTTGAAAGTAATAAATGTTGCAATAATGCTGTTCTTGATTACAAGCAAGACTATAACAGCTCTGACTGGTAGTGATTCCATAATTATATTTGATTACAGACAGGCTCTGTGCGATGCAAGGGGGTTATTTGTTGCCTTCTATCAGTCCTGGATTCCACTGGAGACCATGAGCACGCCATGGCAGCATACACACCTTACTCAGCTGCCTTCCTCAGAGCTTTGTCATTAAAGCATAGCATTTAATAGCAGGACCTGTGATAGCTGGGTGTGCAAAACCTTTAATGGAACTGTAATTTAGCCACTGTGTAACTACATCAGTGAGGGCCACTGCCTAAGAGGATCCTGAATTTCAGCAGCTCTTGAGGACTTGATCTTGCACACTTCATAGCGTGCAGGGGCTGTAGTTACTCGTGCCTTTATTACAATGACAGTAAGGACCAAAGTGACAATGAGAAATAAACTGTATCTGTAACATTGTCCCTGCTCTCCATTACTAAAGAATTTTAAAAAAGAAAAGCTCCATTAAGTCAAATAGCCCTCCCTCCGTCAATGAACAATAAAAAGAAAATCATAAAAATTATTTTCTTTTTATTCTCTAGTGCTTTGTTTATTCGGTATTAAATGACTCATGGAATAAGGTTTCCACCTCTTCCCGTGGGAGATTATTCCAGCTGCTGAGTGCTGAGGACCTACTATCAGCTCCCTTTCTCTTTTAATGATGCTGAAGCTTTGCATTCTATTTTAGTTTGGGATGTAAAAGAGACAAGGGAAATTCACATCCCCAAACTCTAAAATGCAATTAAAGCTGTTGACATGAACTCGGAAATCTAAGGAGGCATGCAGTTAAAACAGAAATGCATCATACTTTTCACTTAAATACCATGCCACTACAAAGGAACACTTTTAAGCTAACTGCACACTTCCTTGTTTTTACAGGTTTGTTCCTTACTGTTATGTAAATGCACTTTTGTTGTATGTAAATTAGCATTAGGCAAACTCTTAAAGCCTGTTTTATAGCTGGCCCATCAACAAACCACATTTACAAATATTTGTTTCTACAGGCGATTATATTACCTCCTTGAAAATAATAATTATTTCCAGCATTTTGAGTCAGTGCTGTGACTCTGCTCTGGCCCCACAACCTGTTGTATGCACAGAATGGAACATTCTTACAAAGAATACTTTGCTTCTACAGTAGCATACCCTAAAATTCTTTAAATGTGTCTCTCTAATGCATTTTATTGTTATTGTTCTTACCAGGCTGCAGAATTTATTTAAAAAGAGAGTATTTACCTGCTTTGAAGATTCATACTGTGTTTACCTCCCAGCAGTAGTTGTGGAGTCCACTATGTCACTCAAAAGCATCCACTTTGGCT
>VYZR01022296.1:31318-44390 GCA_013400675.1 Oxylabes madagascariensis
CCAGCCATTTTACCTGTGTTTAAATCAGTTTCACTTTGGAGCAACCACACATACTTGTCCAAAAGGGTCCTCATGCCAAATGCCTAAAAATGGAAAAGAGAAAATAAACCTGCAAAATGGAAAAAAGAAAAAATAAACCCGCAAAATTCCTCAGTTCTCATTTGAAAGAACTTGGGCTTAGTCCCTGCTGTGAAAATTAGACTTTTTTGCAGATGATGAACTGGGGAAGGGAGATGGAGATGGTGGTTGAGTCAAGTAACCAAACTCAGAATAATAATGTAGGGCAGGATTGCTGCCTGGAGAAAACTCAGCTTCCCATGGGATATGGTCTGACATGGTTAACTTGCTAGCTAAAGGAAAGTGTTGAATGGAATTACCTGTACCAATGAACAGAAAAAAACCCAAAAACTTCAGAATAAATGCAGAGCTGGAAGGAAGGTTTGATGATTTTAGCTGTGTGTTGAATGTTCGCCTTTATGTTAAAGCAGATGCCTAAGGAATACATAATTCAAAAGTCCAAAGTGGTTGGCCTATTTTCCTGAAGAAGAGAAGAGAATGTAGCAGTAGGTCTGATTTCAGATGAGATAAGACTTTTTAATAACAGAAGTAATGTTAATGGGCAGGTTCTGATTTAAGTGAGTTATTCAGTATCACAAAAATACTTCTGACAGATAGGAAAAAAAAGACAATTATCTAAAATGGTATTCAATTTTCTTAAGGGAAAATCTTACAGCTGGCTCTTATTCTGTAGTTTCCTGGCTTGTTCATTATGCAGTCCTCACTCCTAGTGACAATCCTTTGCACTGAATGAAATAATGTTAACAATAGCATTTGACTAAAAAGAAAGTACTATAATACCTTCTGGCTGAAATTCGATTGTAAACTTGTTTCTGAAATTTTTCAGTTTGTGAGTATTCAGAAATACTAAATTTGACCTAGTATAAATACTGTTGGACCATAGGTCTAACAGCCCTTTACTTAATGCATTTTCCCCATATCCAGGAAAAAAAGACACGAAAAAGAAATCTAACACTTGATCACATGCCTGACCCTAAACTGGATGCTCAGCAGTGTTAAGGTAGGTCCTCAGTAGTGGGTTTCCTTCTGTTGTTGGAAGATAACTTGAGCATGGAGAGACTTGAAAGTGATCATAAGTTGGAAGTCTCTTCCCTGGCAAGTGTCAACAAAGCCAGCAGTGGGGATAATGATGTTGTATCAGCAGCCCTGGAGAATTCAAGGGCTCAAATACAAGGTAAGTCCCAAGAGGCTTGGGGATAGAGAGTGCTTGGCTGATCTGAGGAGATCATATCTATGCCACTGAACATTTGGGAGCTGTGAGAAGATGGAGTGCGGTTGATGAAGGCAGTGTCTGTCTGTCAAAAATCCTTGCAGTAAAAATAATTCCATATATATTTTTCCCCCATTACTGTCTTATTCTAGCTAGAACTTTGTTTGAAAGCAAAACAGGCCAAAACCTAAACCAACATCTCCACAGCTTATGACAGATATTTTCTAGGAAAATGGGCCACTGCTGCTTCATCAGAGCTGCTCAGTTCCAGATAGCAGTTGCATTTCACATGGGGCCCTTACTACAGGTGATGTTCCCATTCCTGCCTAGGGATCCTCCAAGTCCACAGAGGCAAGCCTATTTTAGCCTCAGTTTAGTCATTTGAGAGCTGCAGTTTGGGTCATTAGGGGTTGTTCTAGTTTTTGGCCTCAGATAATGCTTTCTGGTCATCATCTCTTTCAGAATATTACTGTGATGTAAGTACTTCCTCTTGTTATTTCTCTCTTCCCAAATGTAATATTCCCAACTGTATATTCATCACAAACATGTGAAACACAGGGAATGGACCTGAACATACGTGAAGATCAATGCACCCTTTCTCATTACTGTTTTGTGTTAGATGCTGTGTGAATACCTCAGAGACAGTCACAAAGGACTTGATTCTAAGTGGATTGGGGAAAGGGCAGCAAAGAAAACATAGAGAGAGGGAGATAAGAGAGACATTAAAATAATGAAACAAGCAGGTAGATACACTGGGAGCAGAGTATTGATGGCCTTATGCCCTAGTAAGAGCCTAGAAACAAAAGGTATATCCAGATTTGAAAAGTTTGCCCTCTCTAAAACCTTCAAGTAGGAACCAAATAAGGATTAGGATTGCATAGTGTCTAATAACTGCTTAAAACTTCTCAGTTTCCATGGCTCATGGCACTCCTGTAAATCTATTTCTGACCTCAAGAGATGAACCCATTATCAACTGATAATAGTAGGAGAGATGCGAGTAACCTTGCTTCACTCTTGCCTGTCACTGCCCCACTCCTTGAGTTCACTCCCTTGCTGTGATGTAAAATTTCCACTGCTCTCAGGATGCCTCTCCCAGAAGCTGTGTTAAGGATGTCCTTGTCTCCCAGAAGGATTTAAGATTCAGAAATACCTGTTACCTTCAGTATAAACTCCCTTAAGCACATGCCAGCTGACAAGGTAGTTCCTTAAAGTGGAAAAGAGAAGTGAGAAATGCCTTTAACATGGCTTTTGAAAAGTTGAAAAAGGTATTTAAGGTAATCATGGGTTTTTGAAAGATAGGAAGATTCTGATACGAGCTCAGTTTTTACTTCACTTTCCCCGTAATATCTTCTTCATATTACAGAGCAATGGCATTCCCTGAGGGAATAACTTTGGAACCTAGATGAAAAACAGTGAAAAATTCATCAGTTGGCATCCCACTTTAAAACACAGAAGAATACTCTCTTCATCTTTTCTGAAATCACTGTTTCCTAGGTGCATGGCATGGTGTTGTGATATATATGCAAACTGTTGTTTAGAAGGAATTAGGATGGAAATAAGTCTTGGGAAGCGAAGTCTCCCCAGTACAGTGGTTGATGTGGCTAGTAACAGTTTGGCTGGAAGCAGTCCCGGTGCATCTTTTCTTCTCTGGTTGATGTGAAGGCGAGTGAAGTGGTGGTTGAGTTTGGACTGTAAGGCTGTGGCATGGTCCTCAGCTTCTTTGGAAAGGAAGACTTGCTACTGATATTTTATAATGACATGCCCAGTGATTTGGGGTGCGTGTGGGTGTTCTGGTTTTGGGGCTGGTGGGCTTTTCTTTGTCAGAGATTTACCTTGTCTTTACACATCTATTCTTCCTATCCAAATACCTTGCTTGTTTGATGCGCAAGGACATGAAAATTGTAAAATTTAGCCATTGTAAAATAGTATCTAAACAGACAAATTCAAGAGTTATACTAGTTCATCCTTATTTTAGTCTGACAAAACCCTTAGCATTGGCAATAGCTGGAATGTATCAGCTATTGTTAGTCAAAGGTGTACTTTCTTTCTCAGCTGACACCAGATGATTTTTGGTCTGTGAGACACTACTGTATCAGCAATGTTATCTGACAAAGGTATAGGCACAGGAAAATGTGCTTACTGTTTAAAACACTACTGATATTACTGTTCAGCAGATGGCTACTACAGGTGAATGCTTTCCAGTCATTTTGACCCCCGTGTAGTGAAGCAGAAAAAAATAAACTAGATGGACTTCATAGCCGTGATTAAGCACAGTGCAAAATCCTTGGGGAAAAAAGTCTGTACCGCTCATTTTTACAAACAAATTGGGCTCGTGCAAGCAGAAAACAAAAAGACTGGACTCATGGAAAAATACATGGTTGCTGATTTTTCTTAAAATTAATTTATATGAGTGGCTGTGTTGACTGAGCACATGTTCATGTGGATGCGCGGTGTATTATTCCAACCCTTTCTGTAACATAACCACGGTGACTGTGTCACATGGTGCTAGTGCAAACACAGTCTCACTAACAGTCCATGAATAGAAGCATTTTCTGAGAATATGGTTTCTCATTGGGACTATCAACTGATTCCTGTGCTCCCAAGGGATAAGTACAGCTATGGACAGCTTTGGAAGTGTATAAGTGCAGTAATCTGAAGTGTGCAAAACCAAAATGAGTGTTTGTGACATAATCAAAAAAATGGTACAGGGGATATAGTTAATTCTTTGACATTTTTAATTGATTACTGATTGGTAGGCCGTACCTAAAATAAGAGAGTATATATGTATCTTGTTAAACATTCTACTTCTATGTATATTCCATGTCCTTTTTGTTCTCATAATGTTTGAATGTGAGAAGCCATCACTGAGCTGACTTCCTCCACATAGCAAGACTCCCTGCATTTTCCCTTCTCCATTAGCATCCCATTTGCATCTGATCCAAAATAAGCACTGTTTTCTTGATGGACTCAGCTCAACTTATCTTTCTCATCTTACAGCCATTTATTTTCTTAGTTATTAAGCTACTCATCCTAACCTTCATTTTGCTTCTCATTGTCTCAGGTTATCAATTCATCTAATGGAAGCTTTTTTTCCTAGAACAAAAGCACTTTCTAAAAATATCACTGTAAAACTGTTTATTTTCCTCTTGACATTCTCTGAGAAGTGTTTTTGGATGTATATTAGGAAGAAAAATATTCTATATACACTTATAGTTAATGATGAAACCACACTTATTCAGACTTTGAAGAACATCTTGATTTTTTTAACCAAAGTAAAAATATTGTCAAGGTTTGATGGACGTGAACAGACCTTGCTGCGAGAAATTCTGGCTGTTTCTGAGCCTTCCCTGCGTGGAAGTGGAGTAAGCAGGAAGAGGCCGACAGTCCTCGGGGAATAGGGACAGCGCAAGATTTGGTCCAGAGCACCGGCTCTCTTAAGTCACTGTTAAGCCGGCATCCCGTAAAGGGCGCTCTGAACTCAGATGCGCACCTTGGCACCTCATCCAGCGCCCCCCGGGCTGCCCTCCCCGCGCTCCCCCGCAGGGCACCGCATCCCAGGGCACGGCATCCCGCCGCTCCGCTGCCCGTGCCCGCCCCCCGCCACCGCCGCCACATCCCACTTCCCCCGGCCCGCCTCTCCGCCGCCGGCCACGCCCCCGCCGCGCCGCCCGCTCCCATTGGCTTAGAGCGACGAGCGACGTGGCCACTGGCCAATGGGGCCCGCGCTGGTGCCGCGGTGGCGCCCAATGGGCTCGCGCGCCCACCACCCCTGCCCGTCGCGGCCGGGTGCCGGGGCTGCGCGGTGCCATTCGGAGGGCGGGCGGCGTGGGGATCGGATGGTGCTGGTAGCGGCTCCCGGGCGCCAGCGGGGGCAGGAGCTGGAGCGAGAGCTGGCTGCGAGCGCCTTCCCCCCTCCCTATCCTTCCCGCTGCCGCTGCGTGTCCCCTCGTCGTGCTCTGCCGCCGACCGCCCTGAGCCGGCAGCGCTGTACGATGTGAGCGGCCGCTGGGCTCGGCAGCGCCCCCGGTGCTCTCGACGCTGGGGCGGGCAGCGATGGCCAGAGCCTGGCGTGGAAGCAGCAGCCGCCGTCGCCGATAGGAAGCGCCGGGGGCAGCTGGGCAGGCGGCGCGGAGACTCCCTAGGGCCGTGCAGCGCTCGTCCCGCCCCGCCCCCTCCCTCCATCCCTCCCCCTCCTCCTCCTCCTCTCCCCGCGGCCGGTGCATGCGGGGCGCCGGGGGCCGAGCTCGGGTCCCCCGCAGCCGCCGGAGTGAGTGACTCGCGGGGGTCTTGCGCGTCCCCGCCATGTCCTCGTCCAGCTCCTCGCANTTCTCCATTAGCATCCCATTTGCATCTGATCCAAAATAAGCACTGTTTTCTTGATGGACTCAGCTCAACTTATCTTTCTCATCTTACAGCCATTTATTTTCTTAGTTATTAAGCTACTCATCCTAACCTTCATTTTGCTTCTCATTGTCTCAGGTTATCAATTCATCTAATGGAAGCTTTTTTTCCTAGAACAAAAGCACTTTCTAAAAATATCACTGTAAAACTGTTTATTTTCCTCTTGACATTCTCTGAGAAGTGTTTTTGGATGCATATTAGGAAGAAAAATATTCTATATACACTTATAGTTAATGATGAAACCACACTTATTCAGACTTTGAAGAACATCTTGATTTTTTTAACCAAAGTAAAAATATTGTCAAGGTTTGATGGACGTGAACAGACCTTGCTGCGAGAAATTCTGGCTGTTTCTGAGCCTTCCCTGCGTGGAAGTGGAGTAAGCAGGAAGAGGCCGACAGTCCTCGGGGAATAGGGACAGCGCAAGATTTGGTCCAGAGCACCGGCTCTCTTAAGTCACTGTTAAGCCGGCATCCCGTAAAGGGCGCTCTGAACTCAGATGCGCACCTTGGCACCTCATCCAGCGCCCCCCGGGGCTGCCCTCCCCGCGCTCCCCCGCAGGGCACGGCATCCCAGGGCACGGCATCCCGCCGCTCCGCTGCCCGTGCCCGCCCCCCGCCACCGCCGCCACATCCCACTTCCCCCGGCCCGCCTCTCCGCCGCCGGCCACGCCCCCGCCGCGCCGCCCGCTCCCATTGGCTTAGAGCGACGAGCGACGTGGCCACTGGCCAATGGGGCCCGCGCTGGTGCCGCGGTGGCGCCCAATGGGCTCGCGCGCCCACCACCCCTGCCCGTCGCGGCCGGGTGCCGGGGCTGCGCGGTGCCATTCGGAGGGCGGGCGGCGTGGGGATCGGATGGTGCTGGTAGCGGCTCCCGGGCGCCAGCGAGGGCAGGAGCTGGAGCGAGAGCTGGCTGCGAGCGCCTTCCCCCCTCCCTATCCTTCCCGCTGCCGCTGCGTGTCCCCTCGTCGTGCTCTGCCGCCGACCGCCCTGAGCCGGCAGCGCTGTACGATGTGAGCGGCCGCTGGGCTCGGCAGCGCCCCCGGTGCTCTCGACGCTGGGGCGGGCAGCGATGGCCAGAGCCTGGCGTGGAAGCAGCAGCCGCCGTCGCCGATAGGAAGCGCCGGGGGCAGCTGGGCAGGCGGCGCGGAGACTCCCTAGGGCCGTGCAGCGCTCGTCCCGCCCCGCCCCCTCCCTCCATCCCTCCCCCTCNCCCGGTCCCCCTCCGCTTCGGTGGGCAGCAACACGGGGCCGGGCAGCGGCGGCGGGGGTCGCGGCGGAGGCAGCCCCACACCGCCGCCCAGCGCGACGCCGCCGCTGGCGGCGGGCGGCGGCGGAGCGGAGCCGAGCAGGGTGAAGGGCAGGCAGCGGCGGTCGCCGGAGAGCGGCGGCAGCAGGAGGAGCAGCTCACCTGAGAGACGGAGCCCCAGCTCCCCGGTGTACAGAGGTAAAGCACCGGGAGAAAGCCGGTCTCGCTTCCCTGCCCCGCGGGGGTGCTGGCCGGGCTGGGGCCGCCCAGCCTCCGGGCACCCTGGGTTCTGCTTTCCGCTGTCGGGCTGCGCTCTGCCTTCCCCCCGGGCCGGCGGGGGTGGGGTACCGCCAGGACTCCCGGCCCGACGGGAGGAGCCCGGCCGGAGCCTTAGGGAGCGGGTCGGGGGGCGAGCATGAGCCGTAAATCCTCCACCCCTGGGGCAGGTGTCGTGCCCCGCGTTTGCCCTGCCAGGAAGCGGAGGGAAAAGCACTTCGTCCCGCCGCCCTCCCCCGGGATGGGGGGAGGTGACCCCTGAAATGTCATCCTCCTCCTCGGGCAAGGTGAGAATCGTGCTTAGGTAGAACACCCCCGCGCCGGCCCCGGGAGGAGCGGAGCGGGGACAGGGGCCGGCGGCGGCTCCCCTCCCCGGGGGAGAAGCAGTCCGGGGTCCGACGGCCGCGCTCCTCTTGCTGCTGTTACCCTCGGGCTCGGGCTCTGGCAGCGGAGGTGTGTAATGGGGAAACGAGCCTAAAATTAACCCGCTTCCCCGTCTCCAGCTCTAACTGTCTCGTAGGGGTGATGATGAGTTAGATTTATATCTGGGGTGTCACAACCCAGTTCTGAAGTGTGTGTTAAAACCAAGCCCCGAATGCTCTTCCTTTCTGCAGAGCGGTTTCTTAAAAGACTTGCATTTTTGTTAGATCATAGGTTAAAAGATGGGATGTTTCCAAGCAGAGGCTCCAAAACGAGGAAATTCCCATATTGAGGTGCTTAGAAACAAGTCTGTCTCCTTGTGATATTTAGTACTGAATCCTTGAGACTGTAAAAACCTCAACCAAACAAAACCCACTAGAAACCAACCCCCGGCGTAGCCAAACTAGGCCTGTAAAGTTTAAAATGTAAAATTGATTCCCAGCAAGTCCGACTTAACCTGCGTCATGTTGTCTGTTAAATTATTGAATGTGTTAAAGAGGCAGTGGCCATCTTACCTCCCCCACTCCCTTCTGCCTTCCCCCATCACTTGAGCAGTTGAATGAATTGGACGAAATGCACTTTTTATGTTGTCCTGCTGTAGCTATCAGGTATTGCACATCATCTCTTTCTGGGAATGCTTTCTGTGGTTCAATACCACTTGCTTTTTCTGTTCCTTCCATAAGTCTTACTGTGTGTGATTTCTGTGGCAAGCTGTGGTCTGCGTTGGGTGCCGGCATGTGTTGTAGCAGTGGAATCTTCCTTCTTTCCTCTTCAGTTTTTATGTGTAGTAAAACCTCGCTGTCTGTAGTATTTGTAACTTGGGCAGACCTGTCATCAGAATCGTCCTAGGTCAGGGGCAGCATTTTACAAATGAGCAGAATGTCACTACCAGTTACAAATGGAGTTAATTTGCCCTATGCATCTGCTTATGCAGATGACCTAATTGATTGTGTTATAATCTGACCAGACATACTTCGTAATGTATTTTTCAAAAAGACAATCTATTTCTGCAGAGGGTTTTGCGTGCTTGAAAATGGAACTGAGCTTCTGTGGTTTTGATTCATTCAAGCTCTATTTAAAATTTTAAAGATCATATTTTTCTGACTGTATGGAGCACTAAGTGTAGATTTCCTTTTTGCCTCTTAAATCTTTGGAAAATGCTAGTGGGAAATTACGAAAAACCAGAATATCTGTGCGTATGAGTAGTGATGGTGCTGATGATGAGCAGTAAATTATTTAATTATGGGTACCCGGAGGAAAACATTGTAGTGGTGCAGTGTATAAAGCCTACGCTTAAGGTGTATTGAAGAGGGAGGAATATGGGCAGTTACCTGCAAGCCAGAAAAATACTGCAAAGCTGTGAAGTACTTCATTAATGTGTATGAATTTTTTGTTGGAGGGGAAATTTTAATTTTAGAAAGTGGTTTCAGTCTTCTTCATCTGTGGGCTATTTTAGCCTTAATAAATCAGACTATGAATTAGTACTGAATGACTTTTCTGTCATTAAACTTGTTTGAGCTTGCCTCCTGGTAAACTGCGTCAGCAGCACACAGAGCTTGATTTGGTTTAATGAGTGCAGTGTATAAAATCATAAATGGTCCGTCGAGAAATGCACCCTGTAATCTGTATGCACTGCAAAGAATTCGTTCCCCCTCCTCCAGGTCAAGCCAGCTGCTGCTGCAGAAGCTGACATCCTTTAGCAAATCCTGAATGAATGAATGAAAACAACGTGATCGCCCTAATAATGACCACAATTGCACATGTCAACAGCTTTATTTTACTGAAATACAGGCACCATTTTCTAGCGGGCGAGAGTAATAAGATACTCTATTTCTTCAGTCTTGCAAATGAAAAGGGTTACCAAACCTCCCCTTCGTCTGCCCCCCCACCCCACCCCCCGCAAAACTAGAGCTGTTTTTACACAATTTGGAATACAGTTCCATGCCATCCAGCAGTATTTTGTCTTTGTTTCCCTGCTTGTTCTCAGCATTTTAGTGCATGTTGTGTGGACACTAAAAATGTGTTTGTAGTCTATATGGCGATAGTAGTATGTAGAAAATTGCTGAACTGGAGGACTACTGCAGTAATAATGGAAGACTTGGAAAAAAATTTAAATGTTCCATTTTCAGATGTGGACCATTTTGCTGTGGCTTGTTAAACAATGCTACTCCAGCTATTTATAGTTGTTATCAGTATGCAAGTCTTGGGGAAGTGGCTTGATTAAGTTTTTTTGTCAGTTTTTCAAAGCCATTTCCCACTGCTGTAAAATGTGAGCTTAGGCTCTAGGTTTAATCCTGTTGTTTTTCTCACCAGTGCAGGAGATGTGTTTGGCTCTGCAGTCTGACTTGGATTGTTTCACGAATATGCTTGTTCTGGAGACTGCTTATGATTCTGATGGATAGATGTTATTCTCTTAAGACACCTGTCCCTTCCCCACCTCCTTTCAGCCTTCTTCAGTATAGATGCCTTGAACTGGCTCTCATACTAAGCCATTTTGCGTGGATATTTTAGTGATTTGCTAGAGGTTCTTTTTTGAAGGAGATTTCTGTGAAAACACTCCTGCTTTGAGCCTCTACAGGTCAGAGCAACTACCACTGCAAGCACTGACATCACTACTGCATGAATAAAAGCAGCATGGTCTGTTTTTTCTCCCATCGTCATGTTTTCTAACCCTTCTTTCTAGTATACTGTAAAAGTTTTTGTTCTGTAGCAACACCCTGTGTTTTTAGGACTGAAAGTTTCAATAATATGGTATTTTCTTTAAGGAAAATTTGAGGATTTTTAGTTGTTAGGAAACCATCAATGCCAGTAGCAGTATTTGGTTAGTACTGTTACTGAATTGGTGAGAAATTGTGAATGATGCATACATATTTTTAAGGTGCTAAAAAAAAAAGGGGAAAAACCTTCTGATATCATGGGATAAATCTGCAGTGTGCAAGTCTATACCTTTCCTCTTTCTTGAAATGTGTTTACTACTTACTAGTAGATATTTTTTTATAATGTGTTTTCATATTTTGGAGAGCTGGCAGTGGAAGAAGTATCTGGTTGAATGTGACAACACGTGGTTTTGTTAGAGGGAGTATACACGTTAGATCTCAGAGTGCATAAAAGTAACGTCCACAGAATCTGAAGCTGTGTAGTTAATGACAAAGGATATGCCGGTAATAATCCAAAAAAGCCAAACCCTTGGACATGTCAAATAAAACTTGCCTCTTGCCTGTGGACACATCTTTTAAAGAAAAAAGCAGGTTCTTTTCCTCCTTGCCTTACCTGGATAAAATCAGAAGTTTCTGCTGGTATGTAAAGTAGCTTGTATAAATATGAGAGTGGGCTTCCTGTTTAGTTTCTTTTTTTCATGATACATTAATATTTTGTATACAAGGAGGGTGTAAATGACTTCTCTATGATTCAAACTCAGCACTGCTCTCACCAAATGCTTTGATTTGTTTCCTGTTAACTCTGGTGGTACTGTAACAGTATGCTTCATATTTTTCTAACTTTCACTTACACATCATGTACTACAAACTTTTTTCCATTTCATTTCCAAATTTTAACGACAAACGTTAGTTTTAAGGACATATGAAAAATACTGTAATCAGTTTGGCTGTTAAAGGTTCCCAATGTCTTTTACGTCCCAAAATAACTCCTGAGGATTTGCCAACATGAGTGAGAGGAATTACAAAAGATGCAAAAACAACTGCACAGCACAGTTCAATGTAAGAAGTATATGTATCTGGTTTTAGGCTAGTGGAATGAGATGTGGAGTAAAACAAACAGTATTGTTGATCTCTAGTCTTGTAAGGAATATCAATATTTAAATAAAACATCCAAAATTTGTGCTTCAAAAGGTAGAACTGTTTTTATAACCTGGATTCAAACCATCCAATATTTTGGCATCAGAAGCATTTATACCAGAGATCAAGAAGATCTTTCCTTTATTTCTAGCAAATGTAGGTAAGGAAGTAATTTTTGTGATGCTTCCTATTTCCTGATCTCTGAATAATAGTAATATTCCCATAATTGTATGGCCAAAACAGTTTTGCTCCAGCTTTGTCCCTCTCTTTTCCCAAAACAACGTTCATTGGAATATCATATGATGACATAAAAGACCCTGGCTAAATTTGATCCAGTTGTCCTGAACTCACAACCTTTTTAGTTAAATGTTTTAACATGACTGTAGATGAGAATGGTGTATTAGGTGTATTTAATAGATAATGCTTCATAAAACAAATCAATTGAGCTTCTTTCAGGTGTTAAGCTACAGGAAGGAAAAATAGGAAGGTGTTTTCTCTGTTGAACTTGAATAGTGCTGTAGCAAGGCATTAGCTTTGAAGACATGGAAAAAAACTGACTTAAGAAGTATATGATTATACCTGTTTTAAATCACTGCTTGACCTTTAATTCTTATTCTTTGGACATTAGCAAGTATTTGTGTGTTACATATGGCCTAACTGAAGTTACTTTCCAACATCTGTGCATAGTAAAACAGTGACAAATACTGAAATTTGGTTTCTGAAGTTCATGGTTTCCGGTGTTTTGTTGTTTTCTTTCCCATGGTGGTGGGGTGAATGGAGGTTCTTAAAATGTATTTTAAAATGCTGGCAGGGTAGATCAATGGAGTGTATCTTAGAATCTTACAAAAAAGGCAGTGTTCAGCAAGTCTAGACTGCTGTAGTGCAAAAATTCATAGTGCCAGTTATTTTTAAAATGGGTTTTGTGCTACTACTCTATATCATTATGAAAAAAATAATAAAAATAACTAATACAGTAATTCTGAAGTTAAGTCTAGACTTGAAAGCAGTAGTTGTAAACAACTACTATGTATGCAAAACATATTGGAAATAGAGTATATGCTCCTTAATATTTCAGTTTAAGTGAATATCTGAAATACATTTTAAATGGGGCTTCTCCAGTTGATTAGTTATCTTCATCTGAAGAAAGTAATTTTTTTTTTAACCTGCAGTGCAAAATGAAAGTTCCTGTTTAAATCAGTTGACAGTTACTTCAGTAGAGAACAGGGTTGCCAGCACTTGACAAAATAGGTAGTTCTTCATGGATTTCACATATGTTCTTGGGAAGTTGTTAAAATAGCAGAGTTTAAACATCAACTAGCATTTTTTAATAAGTATCTTTTATTGATGAAAAAAATGACCCTGTATTAAACTGGAAAATTTTGCTCAAGAATTTAACTGTTAAATGTTCATCATCTTGCTGTAGTGTTACAACATTTAAGTGCATATTTATGTTAGTCTTTCGGTGCTGCCTCCGATGTAAATGTGTAGTATTTAAACAATGGCTTGAGGCATTTTCAGGCAAGTAAAATATTATTAACATCTCATCATTAGAATGGATACATCACAGCAACTTGTTAGCCTGAGATTATGCCCTTTTCCTTTGTGTCACCATTTTTAAGATGTGGGTCATTGCAAAAAGAAAAGC